>JAYMSF010000552.1:0-15210 GCA_036897335.1 Silene vulgaris | reverse complement strand
TTTTTTTTTTGAAACATATGAGTGTCTTTCTTATATTACTTTAAATTTCAATATAACCCAAATCCCTCCTATACCCCTCCCTTCCCAAATAGACTTAGCTAATCTTTTACCGGCTATATCAGGTAGTTTAGGAACGAATGACATGAGTAAACAAAGAAGAAAAACAATAAATTAATTAAGAGTTAAATAAAGAAGATATTAAGTTACCTGATATAGCCATTAAAAAAATTAGTGAAGTCTGATTTGGGAAGATAGAGCATATGACTTATGAGGGATTAAATTGGGTTAAGTTGAAGTTTGGAGTAATATAAGGACACCCATAATTTTGATTATTCCTATCAAATAAACCTAAAAATTTCACAATTATATTTGTATTCGTGGAGTGTATACTTTTATTGAAATGTTCAGTATAAGGTGTTTTTTTTTTATAACTACACCCAAAACATAAAAACTTTGTAATTGATATCTACTTAAAGAAAAAAAACTTTATCTTTCTCTGGTTAAATGTGTATTTAGCCTGATTTTTAAAAGTGTTTTTGAACTTAAAAACCGTTTTTGACGAAACACATCATTGTTTAGAAGCTAAATTTTTTTTCTCAAAAACCAAAACCATTTTTTTGTCCATAGAAATAGAAGCAGCAATTTGGTGCTCCTGCTTTTGAAAAAACACTTTTAGAAAATTAAAAGCATGTTTGGACTAACTTATTCAAAAGGAGTCTTTGTTTTTGAAGCTTAATTTTCTAGAAGTGCTTTCAAAACTAGAAACATCAAATTCTTGCTTCTATTTTTAACAATAAACAGATGGGTTTTAAGTTTTTAAAAAACTACTTTTAACTTTATAGAAATTGTGTGTTTGGCCAATTTGTATTTTTTTTAGCTAAAAAACACTTTCAATAGTTAGGCCAAATACACATACACTAAGCTTGAAAAAAGACTAAGCTTGAAAAACAAAAACTCATTTTCAACAAGTTAGGTCAAACATGCTCTAAAAATTTACTTCTAATTGAAATGAACGAGATATATGTAACAAAAAGTATAATTGATTACCTTAGAGTGGGGTAGAAAGAGATGGTCGAGTAATTTGGGTTAAATTAGAGAATAAATTGGGTTTTTTCGACTCCCAGGGTTACGAGTTTTTCCCTCTTTTTTCAAGCGAGTGAAATGAATGGGGGATGAGGGCTGCAGGCTTTTGATAGTGCTCTCGCACCTTCCGCCCGTGTTTAGAAAATTTTCCACATCACTTGGTTGTTGTCTAAGACAAAGACTAGGCCTAATTTTTTTTTTTAAAAAAGAAAAATTTAGAAATGTTGACATGTACCATTTTTGGTAATTTTTTTTTAAGGACAGTAATGATATAAAGCTTACAACAGACCTTTCTTAGCTATGCTATGATCTATCTTATTTAGACATCCAGGACAGTAACTAATCCCAAAACAATGACAACTATTAATGAGCCTATAAATATCGTTAATAATAACTTTAGAATTCCGGTCCATCTGAATGATACCAATAACTTGAAGGACGAGATTGAAACAATCCGAGGAAGCATCGATATGCAGACAACCTTTATTTATGGAGTCATAAACGGCCATCATTAAGGCATACGCTTAGACTTGAAAAACATCTCTAACCCATAATAAAGAGAACCCATATTCGACCACAGATCCGTGACAATTCCAAGCAACCCATCCAGCATTATTGCGCCACGCAACATCACATTTGAGGCGGATGCCATTAGAGCAAAGAGTGTTACCAATCAGAAAACGGCAAAAATAATTTCTTACATGTCTGCTGTATTCAATGACTTCGTCGTCAGCAATGGGCAACTCAACAACTTGCTTACTACGGTTAATAATTTACATCATCTCTATTTTGTTAATTTGGGTTTTAACCCTATTTAAGCAAAACAATTTAATTCTCTCATATAAATAGTGAATGATCCGAATACAACAGATACGGATATCTACAACTTGAAGTCCTACCATAGATGGAAAACGTATTAGGGTGAGACTAGATCACTAGAAGAAGTAAGAACTATTCCTACTCTAACAATTAATAATTAATAATTAATCTAATGAATTAAACACAAATCAAGTCTTCTCTATCTGCCACAACGTGGTGGATCACACAAACACAAAGTATCCAAATTCCAACCCCAAATAAAACAAACCACGTAATTTCTCACTGTACCTCGATCGCCATCAAAACAACAAAACACAAACAATAAATCGAAGAGAGAGAAATTCGAGCACAACAATGGCGAGACCTGGTGGTGGTGGTGGATGTTGTCCGCCAATGGATCTTATGCGGTCTGAACCAATGCAATTGGTTCAACTCATCATTCCTCTCGAATCTTCTCGTCTCACCGTCTCTCATCTCGGTGACCTCGGTCTCATCCAATTCAAAGATGTATAATTTTCTTACTTTTTTTTAATCTTTCAATTTTGATCACTTTTTGATTGTGATTATGAGTTGTGATTGCTCAATTGATTAGGTTTTTGAATTGAATTCATTTGAATTTGAGTTGTTTTACTTCGTTTCATTCATGATTTGACTTTTTATTTTGTGATCATTTTAGGTTTCGTTGTGATAATTGAGGTTACTTTGTTTTGTTGATGATTTGACTTTTTTTTGTGATGAGTATTCTTATTGTGATAATCGAGGTTTCTTCGTGATAATTGCGGTTTCGTAATGATAATATAGGTTTTGTTGTGATAATTAAGGTTTCTGATGTCGATTTATTGACCGTGGCGCTTGAAATAATTTGTGGAATTGTATCTTTGTTTTGTCAAGTAATCAACTCGATCATTGTGATTACATTTGTGCTTCAAATCGCTTTGAGTTGTGCTGGATGTTTAGAGCATGCGGCATTTTTGGTTGTTTGTAGCAGTTCAATGCATTCGTATTAGTACCGTGTAGGTGTTTTGATTAGGTTTTGTGTTGGAGCATTGCGTGGCGCTTCTCTGATCAAGGAATCAAGGAGTAATTTTTTAGAGAGAAGTTGTATAGGCAATTATGGATTGTGAAGGAATTATTATCTGGATAACTGAAGTTGTTGATTGTCAAACTGGATTTGATGCAAATGTCTTGAACAATTGTATTTCTCCTATAAACATGTATGGTTTAATATGGATGTAAATCATGTATTATCAATATTATGGTTAAGCATCATAAAATTATGCAGTTTGTGTACAGTTTTGTATACATTCATTCCATGGCTTTGTAGTTTGTTCTAATGGTTCTCTTATGATTCACGTAAAATTCTACCCAGAGATGTCTGTAGTTCTTTCAGCTACGCTGTCCAAATACAGATTTCGTAATTCTTTACTGTTTGTAGATTTTTTTATTTTGATGGAAACAGTTATTCACTTAAGTCAACTCTGTAATTTTTTTTGTTCAGTTGAATGCTGAGAAGAGCCCGTTCCAGCGAACTTATGCGAATCAGGTATGCTTAAATTTGTTTATGGCTGTTCTCTTTTACGTCCCTTCCATTTGATTTTCGAATTTGACATTTTTGTTGATTTTAGAGCATTTATTATACATCTGCCACTTGAATATATAGCAATAGCAATAATTTTTAAAAATTATTGTAATTTTCTTACCCGTTGAATGCCCTCTGTGCCGTTTATGTTCCCAATGTCCTCTCCAAGTCTCATGTTTTCTTGCTTACCTATGTTTTAACCCATTTATTTGATGATAGATTTTAGGATGCTAACTGCACATCTGCCGTTAAAATTTGTAAACTGTTTTTTTTAGTGAACAAAATTTATAATCTAAAAAATTAACAGTTTTGTAGGTTATTTTTTGAATGCCTTCTCTTAAATGCCATTTGTTGCCGACTTGCCGGACACTCTAAACTCAATATTTGCCTGCTAGTTCGCTAATCTTTATAGTTTATACTTCTCTTTGAAGATTAAAAAATGTGGAGAGATGGCACGTAGATTACGGTACTTCAAGGAACAAATGTCAAATGCCGGGATTTCAATCCCACCAAATTCTTTCACTCGAGGAGATATCAAAGTGGATGACTTGGAGGTATACAGACATTTCCTTTCCTTTTTCGCAACTCACTTATTTTATGCCTTTGTTTGGGAATGTGCCTGCACACTGTTTCTGATTTTTGCTCAAATAAGTGCATTTTCTGTTATACAGGCAAAACTTGTCGAGCTTGAAGCTGAGCTTTCTGAGATGAATGCAAACCATGAGAAGCTACAGCGTACTTATAATGAACTTGCTGAGTATAAACTTGTCATCCAGAAGGTGCCTATTTGGTCTCGTTTTAAGTGTTGAAGTCACATCCTAATTTCGCAGTATTAGATGGAATAGAATATCAAAAAGCTATATTTTTTAATAATCATGATTTCTTTCTTGCTTCACAACTCAAGAGTGCTCTCTTGTAGTGTTCAAATTGCAATATAGGTTCTTTATTTCAGAGCTTCACCTAATTTTTCTATGATCTATTCTTTAATTCAATGAAATTGAGCCCCGACTTTTTTCCTTTTATTCAGTCTGGAGAGTTCTTTGATTCAGCTCAAAGAAATGCAGCAGCTCAGCAGAGAGAAGTAGAATCAGGGCATGTTGAAGAGGGCCTAGACACTCCTCTACTTCTGGACCAGGTTTATTGATTAGTAGTCTTTGTAATTCTCTATTACTAAGTGATTTTTCTGCCTTTAAAGCATCCTTACCATGGACTAACTTTCAGGAAAAATCAGTGGATGCATCCAAAACAGTACAGCTGGGGTTTTGTACTGG
Source organism: Silene vulgaris (assembly GCA_036897335.1). NCBI lineage: Eukaryota > Viridiplantae > Streptophyta > Magnoliopsida > Caryophyllales > Caryophyllaceae > Silene > Silene vulgaris. Next base: position 10,458 of record JAYMSF010000552.1, on the reverse strand, counting down.
CCTCGTTCCGAGGCAAAAGTCTATGGCTTTTGAGAGGATTTTATTTCGTGCTACAAGGGGTAATGTCTACGTAAGGCAGACTATTGTAGAGCATCCTGTTGTTGATCCTGCTTCTGGGGAGAAGGTAGAGATTGATATCCTTTATATTCTCTGCCTGATAACTGCCTACAACTGCCTACAGTTTACCTTTCTTGCACTATGTTGTCTCATAGTTGTTTTCATAAATTCTTCATTTCTGACATTTGGCTCGCCTTTGTTCAGGTTGAAAAAAACGTGTTTGTTATATTTTATTCTGGAGAAAAGGCTAAAAACAAAATTCTAAAGATATGTGAGGCGTTTGGAGCCAACCGATATCCTTTTAGCGAGGAAGTCGGCAAACAAGCTCAAATGTTGAAAGAGGTATGCTTTTTACGTGTTCAAATTTAGTCGTCATTTTCGTTTCATTACGCTGTGAATATTGGCAAACAAGCTCAAATGTCGACAAAGGTATGCTCTGCAGTTTGATTAGTGGTATCGAATATTGATCGTTGTGGGATGCATCGACCTTTATGTAAATGATTTTCAGCTTTTTACGCCAATGTTTTTCTTATACATAAAGGCTGCCAAAAATAACATATATTTTGGCCTATTCAACCGATATTTGATCGGTACGTGGCTGCTGCAACTCTAATAAAGCCAATATTAGGCTGATATTATTTATATAATAACAGTAAAAAAACAAGCCCCAAAACTGCAACATTTGACTCGCCACCTTGTCTCGCCAGTCGCCACCTTGTCAAGTACGCAACTGCTATTTGCGACCGATTCTGCTATTTAATACAATGATCGCATGCCTAGGAAAGGGAGAGAAAATGAAGAAATGAGAACAACATACTCCTCCTTGTAGCATGATTCTTTGTTAATATGTGTGATGATATTCTATTTCTATGTTACACGCTGTTACGTGAGATCTCTGTTTGTTTCTTACTGCATAAATTGTGAAAATGTTGATTTCAGGTATCTGGAAGAATCTCAGAGCTCAAAAGTACAATCGATGCTGGTCTTCTGCATCGGGGCAATTTGCTGCAGACTATTGGTGATCAGTTTGAGCCATGGAACCTTATGGTATGCTAAACTTCATTTCTTATATGTTTTGTTATAAAAACATTGAATGTGCTGCATTTGTTACCTTAATTATGTTTGTGTTGAATGATCTAATTTTATTTGATTTCTTATTTGAAGGTGAGGAGGGAGAAATCTATTTACCACACATTAAACATGCTTAGCATGGATGTCACGAAGAAATGTCTTGTAGCAGAAGGGTGGTCACCAGTTTTTGCAACTACAGAGGTACAATTGCCATTATTAACAAAAAAATGATTTTTGTCATAGATATGCTATTTCTTAGGTTCTGACAATTGTGGTTTTCTATGCAGGTCCAGGATGCATTGCACAGGGCAACTTTTGAATCAAACTCTCAAGTTGAAGCCATATTTCAGGTTCTGCAGACAAGGGAGTCTCCGCCAACATATTTCAGGACAAACAAATTTACTACTGCTTTTCAGGAGATTGTTGATGCATATGGGTGAGTCATTTTTGATGTTGAGGTGTACTTCTCTATGGATGCAACTTTTTTTTGTAGTTGATGGAGATTTGTGACATGTATAACCTTAACATTTGAAGTGGCTCTCACCAAATTTCTCTCCTGCTTTAATACTGTAAATCTGAGATTATGAGTGAACAATTTTTTCAGTACTGTGAATATCGATGAGTGGGGACTGGTGAATCCCAGTAGTTTGAGCAAGGTGAACCGTACGATCATGTACTCTTTGCCTCATTTGCCTTTAGGTAGGGACATAATGCATGTTAAGTGTGGGTTTTGGCTTTAGATCACTAAATTTGGGGAGGTTGTCATGTGAATTGAGACTTCTTTATCGCTTTCCCTACCAGTAGACTTTTATAAAATCTATTTACCCAAATTAGTAAAATCTTTCTTGCCTAAATTCTCTTGTTAGTTTTTGCTATCAATCTATTTCTTATAACAGCCACTGAGAATTTTTGTGATATATTTTTTTTTCATTTCAAATGTATCATTTCTAAACTCCTTTTCCGCACTTGCAGGATTGCCAAGTATCAAGAAGCAAATCCAACTGTATTTACAGTCATCACTTTCCCATTTCTGTTTGCGGTCATGTTTGGTGATTGGGGACATGGTATATGCATATTACTTGCAACATTATTTCTGGTACTCCGGGAGAAAAAGCTCGGTAGTCAGGTAATTATTTCTTTCCAGTTAAACTTAGCGTCATTGTGCATTCCAATTTGGGTGATGGGGTTATAAAATTCAGGTGATCTTAGTCCTTAAAGGAGCCATGATTCAATAGTAATTTTTTTTCTTTTTGCATTTAAAAATTAAGTTTAGGGCTATACCTGACTGGACGTTTTTCTTTTTGATACAGAAACTGGGAGATATCATGGAAATGATGTTTGGTGGCCGATATGTCATTTTGATGATGGCAATATTCTCAATTTACACTGGCTTAATCTATAATGAATTCTTCTCGGTCCCATTTTCATTATTTGGTCAGTCAGCATATGCATGCCGTGATCTTTCCTGCAAGTATGGACAATATCTTTGGCTTTTTACATACAGTGATTCTTTAGTTTAATTTTCTTGTCATGTTTGTTAATCAGTTTTAACTCATTGCAGGGATGCAACAACAGATGGATTGATTAAAGTAAGGGATGCATACCCTTTTGGTATAGATCCTGTATGGCATGGTTCTCGAAGTGAGTTGCCTTTTCTCAACTCTTTAAAGATGAAGATGTCAATTCTCCTTGGGGTTGCTCAAATGAATCTTGGAATCATCATGAGTTTTTTTAATGCTAAGTTCTTCAGAAGCTGGGTAGATATATGGTATGTATTAGAATAACCACCATGTGCTCCAAATTTTTAATCATGATAAGCATGGAGACTATGACTAACCTAGTTAGTTATATTGGAATTAGTTAAGCTCTAGTTAGTTGACTAATATAGTTAGTTATCTAACTAGAGTTTAACTAACTCTAATATAACTAACTAGGTTAGTATAGTCTCCATAATAAGTGATAATCATGGGCAGTTTTTTCCTTAGCTGCTGATGGTAGTCATCTTGTGAGTTTCAGTCAAATGTATTTTTGCCCCTTTTTATTACCACTCTCTTATAGCTGTGTTTTATTGCTGCAGCTTTCAATTTATCCCTCAGATGATTTTCTTAAACGGTTTGTTTGGCTACCTTTCCGTACTTATAATTATGAAGTGGTGCACTGGCTCTAAAGCTGATCTATATCACATCATGATCTACATGTTCTTGAGCCCTACTGACGAGCTTGGTGAAAACCAGCTCTTTGCTGGCCAAAAGACAGCTCAGGTCTGACCATTTCCCCCTTGTTATTAAATGGGATCTACTCTTTGCATATGAGATAGAGTAATAATTAATGTGTTCATCATTGAGCAACATTCTTTAACGGCTTTTTCTATCATTTGGTATGGCAGATGGTTCTGTTGTTACTAGCCCTTGTGTCTGTACCATGGATGCTGCTTCCAAAGCCTTTTATTCTAAAACACCAGCACGAAAGTGTATGTTTCTTATACATTTGTTTCCTCAGTTTGTTAATTCATGATATGTACCTAATTTACTCAGTATTGCATTTGCTTTATTGCAGAGGCACCAAGGCGAGACATACATGCCACTTCAAGGTGAAGAAAGCCTTCAAGTAGAAGCAAATCATGGTTCTCATGGCGGGCATGAGGAATTCGAATTTAGTGAAGTGTTGGTTCATCAGCTCATTCATACTATCGAATTTGTGCTTGGAGCAGTTTCAAACACTGCTTCATATCTTCGTTTATGGGCATTGAGGTAGCTGTCCTTTGCTTTTGTCGCTTTTTTTTATTATTATCTTTTGCATATAACGGCAGAATTCTGCAGCACTATCTTTTTGGGTCCTCTGCTGGCGATAGCAACTAATATGAATATAAAGCTTTAACACGAGGTTGCTAGCTACAAGATACTTAACTATGTCAATGTTGGACACTTGAGAGAATTAATGCATGATGGAGAAAATAAGTCCAAGATTAAAAAATGTAACATAATGATTAGCGGATTCCCTTTACTATTTCTGAAATCATAAACTCAGTAAGTCATAACTCAAACATGGTTTTCTTGAAAGCGAAATTATAATTATTCTGAATTTTTTATTGCAGCTTGGCTCACTCAGAATTGTCTTCTGTATTTTACGAAAAGGTTCTGATGCTAGCATGGGGGTATGTTAAAACACTTATCTTTTCCTTTTTCATTGCTGTGCTTGTTGGGTTCAATTTTGGCTTTGACTTGTTTAGGTTTGCGTGTTTTGTGTTCTTTTTTTCCCCATATTTCGACGGAGTCAGTCTCATTAAGTTGACTCTTTAGCTTTGGAGTTTGATGAAATAAAGGAAAATGACTATATTTTGTTGGAGCTTCTTGTATTCTGATGTTGTAGTTCAATTCACCTATGCAATTATCGATGCAATATTCATTGTGTGTCACGTGGAAACATTGTTCTAGTGAATTCAACACCGGGGGTAAGGCTGTGTAGACAAGTTCTGTTACCCTGCCATAGACTGAAACCTTTGAGACATAGAGACGATATTGTTCTTGTTTATGCTTATTAATCTTTAGCTGGTTTTTAAGCATTTTAGCCGACCAGTAATCAATACGCCAAACACGATGTTGCTTAATGCTGGTGATATGTGAAAAATTCTATGCTGTGTCATTTGGGATTGTTGGGTTCATGAGGTTCCTTAGTCATCAAGTCACATTTTGGTAAGGCCATCCTGTAGTCGGACGTGGTGAGATTAAAAATTTCAGGTTGAATTTTCTACCTTCAACATCCTCCTAACTCATCCTGAAAACTTGAATCTTCAGTTCTCATGCTGTGTTACAGCGGGCCAATTTTACCCAAATTTGTGTATTGCATTGCATTCATTAAACATGCGCGGACTCTTCTACCCTTTTTCTCATAGTGCTAATTCAATAGGTCATATATAATGAACCTAAAACTTCTTATTGCCCTCCTTGATTCAGGTACAACAATGTAATTATTCTTATTGTGGGCATAATCGTCTTCATCTTCGCTACGGTTGGTGTTTTGCTGGTTATGGAAACTTTGAGTGCTTTCCTGCATGCATTACGTCTTCATTGGGTGGAATTCCAGAACAAGTTTTACTTGGGAGATGGTTACAAATTTTTACCCTTCTCCTTCTCTTTTGCTACCGACGAAGAAGAGTGATGGATTTCCCGAACAAATCATGTCTTTATTATTGTTGGCGAGTCGTGGATTTACGACTCGCTTGTTTTTACTAGTTTCCTTAAGACAAGGATGACTGAAACACCTTTTTGAGGAACTTTTCGAGATACACACAGTGGAGACTGGAGAGAAGCAGCCCTTCCAATTGTTTATTTGTATTTGAGAAAATCAATAATTGGCCTTCTGAGTGAGTTTTAGGCCATGTACCATAAATTATTTAATGTTTCACGTTTATTCTTGTACAAAAATAAAATAAAACATTCAATCAAACTCCATTTTACTCCGGTTTTGCTGGTCGATTGAATTTTTGGCTTACCTGATTTCTCCTCAACCGCAGCTGCATTTCGATGAATATCGGCCTGGACTATTATACGAAACTCAAATTGTTGCACATTAATTATGTGTAATATCTTGCAGTAGAAGACGGTGAGATGGTTCTGTTCTATAATTTGTTATTGTTGCATAAGATATATAGTTTCAAGGGGGACACAAATGCCGCGGTAGCTTCGTCCAGTGTTGCGGAATAGATGAAGGTAGTTACAGATTATTTATAAGGATTGCCCACTAATAAATCTAGGGAGGCATTAAGCTTGGCCTAGTTTATTTATTAACATCGATAGTAAAATGTAGTCTACTATGTCCGATACTTCTATTGTCACTTCATCCGAGTAGTCTGATCAAACATGACGATGTCAACTAACAAAACAATATATCGACGAGATAATTCAAATATTTACATAAAAGAAAAACTAAAATTTGTGCTCGGGCAAAGGAGATCCACGTCTACCCCCTGGCTCGAACGTGGACAACAAACCTAAGCTCGAACATGGATCTCCCACATCCGAGCCTAGGTCTGGACATGAGATGTTCATGTCTGTGCCTAGGCTTGGATGTGAGATGTCCAAGTCCGAGCTCAGATTCATTTTTTTGTTTCTCTTTTTTTCTTTTTAATTTGTCATTGTTAATATAAATGTGTGAATAATTGGCACCATTCCGTAGATGGTTATTCGAAAGGGAGCAAAAGCTATTACTGTTACTAATTTCGTTTTTTTTAATGAAAAAGTTTGCTAGTACAATTATTCAAATAATTCTCATGAATTGGTTGAAACCATTGGTTAATTTTAATTACTCCATTTACTTTTGTCAAAAATTTGGAATTTGTGATGACAGGTAAAGTAATTATCAACGGTAAACGACAGATGAGTTAAAATGCTCATCTTTTATTCCTGGCTTTTGTACTGAAATACATGATTATTGTTTGCACACTTGCTATATAGAAAGGAATCATCACCTCTCCAAAGATTCAAATAATATAATTTGCACAATAATATGGCGTTGAATGCTAAAGCACACTCCTCCTACATTTCAAGCACACTTGTTTTACATTTGCACAAAGTCGCGGAGCGAGCAAGTGAATGAAGTGATCACCAGCCTCAAGATAGATAGCCTGTTGAAGTTCTGCAATTATTTGACAGCGGCAACAGTGGAGACCAAGTTGTTGATGCCACAGAGGTTATAGCCTCTGCAAAGTTTGTAATATCCATCATCTCCCCAGTTTTTGCCCCACGAGTTCTTGATGATCCAGTATGGCTTGTTTTGCCTTCGATTGGGGGAATATCCAGAGGAGCCATAGCCAACAATAAGCACCCCATGTTCCAAATCATCCGAGCAATATTGTGGGCAGGAAACTCCGCTAATATAGCTTGACATATAGCGTGCGTTGATACCCACTGCATTTCACATGATCCCGTAATTACAACAGCAATTATACATGTGAAAATCACATAGATACTGTTTCAGTATGACAATAATCCAACTAGTGTCACTGCTACTTCACCATATAAGAAGCATAGAGAATTCAGAGTCATTTTGCTATATCCTATCATCACCTAAGATAGTCCAACCGTTGCTCAAGTATGAGAGTATTTTTCCGGAAAGATGAATAGACAAAAAAACGAGGGGAAGATTTTACATACCAGGAAGAGGACCATATTTGACAAGATTTGCAGCTATTTGGTCTTCATCAGCAGGAACAACACTGTAATTTGCAATTCTAGCAGCAATTTTAGTCTTGTCAAATTTGCAGGTGCCATCCCAAGCAGTATATGGGTAATCGTCCTCTCTCATTAATCCGCCAGCTTTGAGAAGGTATTCATAAGCATTGTTCATTAGACCACCTGAGCAACCAGCATCACAGTCATCTGGTTCCCCCTCTGGATCACACTGCAAATGACACAGCACACCATTTTTTAAATCTAAACAGGCTTGTTTTATGCATAAAGGAAAGTAGCTCATTGGTTGTATCACAGGGTCCTGATCTATGTTAAGCTTTGGGCACTCTTTCCGGTACTAACCACACGTTATCTTAGCCAGACGCATGAACTCTTTCAGAAAATAGTCGTGTCTGAGAAACATAGCTCAGAGCCTAGTTAAAACATCAAACACACTCACGAAATGAACACCCTTTTACCAATGTGCAAAGAATAGTTGCCCCCGACCTTGCCAAAGAAGACATGAAGATGGCAGATTCCAAAACATATACAACTAACAGTCGTCACAATTACACATCGTAGGAAGACATGATCAACATATGATTGCTAATGACCGAAACCTCAAGTAGATAAGCATATTAATGTGAAATTGTACATCTAAGGCCTCGGTTAGACGTGCAGATTGTAGTTAAGAAGCGTAAATGCAGGAGAAAAGAAAGGGCGCACCTCGCGATCACAATCCAGAAGTTGTTGCTCACTCAGGCTCTCAAGTTTACCCGTTGCTAGAAAGTGTGCGCCTTCCAAGCCTCCAGTCGCGCTAAAACTCCAGCATGATCCACACCCTCCCTGATATTTACATTGTCAAATGACATCTCCCATTTCAAACATAAGTTCATAAACCTCAGAAATGAATTGAAAAATCCATTCTTCCCGAGAAAATATTAGAAAAACACAAATCATAGTTCCAGTGATGGATCTTGACAAAACATATAGGGGTAGAATCCCTGCCTAACCCTGAGTATTCTTGTAAAAAGAATCACTAAAATTTATACAAGAATCCAAAATTTCAAAAAAAGTGAACCAAGTGAGACTAGTCTGACGAAAAATGGTGGCACCACTCGAAGTCAAAAAGAACATGACTTAAGTAACCCAATATAAACCCGAAATCCTTACTGACAACGAATTAACATCAGATTAACGTTAAAGTACCCCCTCCGTCTCAATCTTCTATTTACATTTGATTTGGACCCAAGACTTGACATTTTCACAGTCAAATCAACATCTTGGACAACAACCATCAAAACAGAAAAAAAAAACTTCAAAATACCATTGTTTAAACATGCCTACTTTACCTTCGATTTTTATTTCTTAGTTGCTATTCCCTCCGTCCTAATCATTTATTTACCTTTGATTAAAATAGTCGTCAAAAAGAATAAAAAAAGTAAACAAATGAATGAGACTAAATTTAACATTTCGCAATTTGATCCCGACTTCAATTTCTGCTTCCGCCACTCCCTCCAGGCTCCAGCTCAACCAATAAAAAGTCAACTATACTAAGACCCGGTTCTTTTGACTTACTTAAGCTCACTTCGGCTCACTTCAGTTCAGCTCAATCCAAAAACACGTCTTCAAAAAGTACTACACTAATAAAGACAAAAATAGAAAGCTAGGAAATTGTGATGACCTGATTTTTAGGAGGAGTAACAGCACCTTTCTCCCTCCAATCAAAGTCAATCGGAAGATTCTCAGTCGGCAAAATATCCGCTTTATTAGCATGAGCCGGAAACTTAAGCTTCAACCCCAAATACTCTTTCCGAAACTCATCCGGACTCAAATCCGAGAACCGGGTCACCCCATGTTTCGCAGTCGGGTCGAGTTTCTGATTAATCTCGGCTTGGCGTAAGTTAGCCTGGAACACACTGAACCGGTAATCGTGCTCCTCTTGGGTGGCGTACGTTTTGGAGAAGCGTTCCTTGAAGAGCGTGAAGTGGTGGTGCGGGGAGAGGTTGCCGGAGTTGGTGACTTGTTCGATGAGCTGGTCGCCGGAAAAGTCGCCGGAGATGGCGGAGATGAAGGTGGTTAGGAAGATGAGGAGAGAGAAGTAGGAAGACATGTTTTTCATGAGTTGAGAGTGGAGTGATGATTGATTATGGAAAATCATTGATTATTGATTAAATGATTCTGGTGGGAAAGTTTGAGAGTTATGGTGGCAGGTTGCACGAATGGGAGACTGACACGTGTTTTTATGGTAGGCAAGTTGAATTATTTATTGTGCAGTATACATTTTACTTATCGTAGTACGCGGACAATTTTACCCATCTCATTTTCACACTTCTCTCCCTTCCCTTTTTCTCCCATCTATTGTTTCTATTGTTTTCTCCAGTTATGAGTGCTCGCTTTTCCATTTAACGGTACTGCATCGAGGACTTTTGTTAAAAAAAGTATGCATAGTGTAATTTTCTAGAAAAAAAAAAAGCAATCATTGAAGTTGTAATTATTGCATAGAAAATTAGAAATTTTGGGGAAAAAGGAAAAAAGAAAAAATGAAGAACAAACAAGTATGTAGTACATTGTACATACGTCACTACTCCCTAGTCCCTACTGCTTCCTAACCACCAGTCCATCACCATCCTCCCTGACCGCTCATGCTCCAACTGCCCACCGCCAGCGACCATAGTTCGTTCAAAACTGAAACTTAGTAAAACAATTAAAATCGCAAAACCCTAAATAGAACAATTAAAATTAAAAAAATGTAACTAGATTGCAATTCACAAATCAAATTCGTGTTTTAAAGTTCTAGTTATCATCTGTAATTGATAAAATTTGATTAATTTGAAAGTTTATGAGATTAGGAATGGAGAGAATTAGGTTTAGATTTTTTTTATCATGCAAATGGAAAAGTTGTACAAAAAGTACTGCAACTGAGTAAAAAACGTACTGCGAAAAAAAATTACGTTATTGTAACTAGTATAGATCCCGCGCAGTACATGCGCGGTATTTATAGAATTTTATTTTTTTAATGTATTACTTTGAGACAAAAAATTGACATTTAATTAATATTTGATATTTCACCCATTATATTTTGATATGAAAGAAAAAAAAATAATCATAATACTAATTAAGAGAATTGCGTACAAGTTACGAAATGTGGGTATTTTAGTGA
>JAYMSF010000551.1:0-15221 GCA_036897335.1 Silene vulgaris | reverse complement strand
CAAAATATGAAACCGGATATACGGTATCCGATACGGTTGTCTTTTTTCTGGAATAAAATATTAAAATACATACATAAATAACAAAATATTCAATATGTTCGTGATTAAACCTTATTAGTACGAAGTATTAAACTTTATAAATTATTTACTCTAACGTTTTAAAACCCTTTTTAAAGGGTGGCCCTAAATACACTCACAAAATATCCTGGGACACTCTTTTTTTATATTTTAGATGATTGATTTGCCCTTTAGTTTCCTTTCTTTCAAGTGATAGAATTAAGGGTATTTTCGTCCATTACTTATAATTGGAGTGTCCCAGGATATTTGTGAGTGTATTTATGGCCACCCTTTTTAAATTACTAAAAAAACGAACAATCACACATAGAAAAGAGAAAAAATTACATAAAGTGAGGCTGAAAATCGAATACCGAATATATGGTTTCCGGATATACGGAAAAACCATATCGGATAAGGATACTAAAAGGAGATTTAAAAACGGTATCGGATACTAAAAAGAAAAAACTAGTCAGACAGAAAACGAAAGAGAGAAAGAGAGAGAGAACCCCCTTCTCCAAGCTACTCTCAACTTTCCTCCAAATTCCATCCATTAAAATAATAATAAAATAAACATCTTCATCTAGGTTTTATTGTATACGTAGCCTCAGACTAAACAAAACAAAACAAAACAAGCTTTGTATGATTTGATAATCGAATTTAGTAATAGTGGGTAGGTTTAATTGTGTAAATAAGGTGGTGGTATTGGCGATTAATGTAAGTATGGCTCTCTCCCTCGGAAAACTCAGTATCCTTATTGGCGCCGGTAATCAATCTCTTTTACTCTTTCTTTCTTTCTTCATCTTTATATTGTTTGATTTAATACTCCGTAGAAGTAGTATACTTGCCCACTTTAATTATTTCAAATTGACTGCTGCTGCCTGCTGCCTGCTGCCTGCTGGGGATATTCATTCAATAGAGCTTCCATTCCGCGGGGTCGTAACCAATAACCTTGTCAAATTACCCAATTTTAGCTATGTATACCCGAAATTGCCCTCAAACTACTTTTATAGTCGCCGAAGCCAGACTCGTCTGCATTTTGTTACAGCCCCTCTCTTTCCTCATAAACCCTAATCTGTTCTCTCGCAGGTCTCCTAGGTTCGGTTTTGGCTAAAGAAGGACGCGTTCCAGGTGTTTCTGATGTTCTCTCAGGCGCGTTAAAGGTCTCTATCTTTAACTAAACTGCACTCTCTTCTTAAGCTTAACACCCTGCTATCTTCCTCTTTACTAATTCCTAATTCCTAATTCCTACCCGCTGCTGTGTATTTTGTGCTACTCGTCATTATGTGCTATGCAGCACATTAGCTCATTAGCTGCTTTGCCTTGTCTAAACACCTTTTTTTGAGAATCTTATCTTTTTTAGCTTTCAATTTTCCAGCATTTAACTAATCAAGGACGTGGTTTCTGTATAACAGGTTGTTCTCAAGCCCATCAAGCAAAATGATTCAGCTCCTGCAACTAGTAGACCAAGAAATAACGCCTTGATCTCTCAGGTTTCACTTTTCAGATATCTTCTCCATTTTCTTTTACTTACTTATTTGGAGGCATGGATATATAATCTAACCCCCCCACCTTGCAATTTGCGGGAGCCATTTAGACAGTGGGGTAATGCTGTCGGTTTTGTAGGATTAAAAACCCTTGACATGTTGAACAATTATTTACATGCTAGTTTCTCTAATGTCATATTCAAGAGAGCGTGTTCCTTATGTTAAACCTAGCATGACTTTGCAAACTTATTTGGGACCTTGGTCACATGAAGGCTGTGTACTAGAAGAATATACCTTGACCAAGTGCTTGATCCAATATAGCTTAGAGTAGTTCTTATGGGTTATTAGAGTAGATTAATGTGAACTGTATATCATGATTTCCTTTCCCGTTCCACTCCACCTGTTTTTCTTGCTGATATTTTTTGTTATTTGAAGAAGAGTCTAATCTGTGATAGTGAATATATAAAAAGTATTACTCCCTCTTGTGGTTAGTGTTATTGAATGACAAGTGAACCATTATGGATATGGATGATCAAAATACTCATAAAAGACGCCCCCACTATAGAAAGGTAAACAAATGAATGAGACACCCTAAAATGGAAAGGGTAAACAAATGACCGGGACGGATGGAGTATAAATTTAACATATCAGGCTATAAATGTTCCCAAGGGTGAACTCCTGCTTTCCACATCAAACTTGGTGACTGTCTATAATATCTGTTTATCGTTGTGTATTTTGCAGGTGAATAGTTTAAGGCAGGAATTGCAGCTCCTTGCATCAAGCCGATCAGTGACTATTGTGACGTCAAGCAGAACAGGTGCCCTTTTATTTCTTTGGTCTTGTCATTTTTTTTGTTTTTATTTTGTCGAGGTGGGGTTTGGGTTTTATTTTTACGTGGGTGGTGGGGATTGCAATGGCAATTTTCATGTTAGCAGCCGTCTCCGATTTTTCCGAAACTTGTAGTTTTTTTTTTTTTTTTTTTTTTTTTTTTTTTTTTTTTTTTTTTTTTTAAATCCTTTTAATATGATAGATAAGCAATGGCCCCAGTAAATAGTACATAGAGCGGTCAACATCAATGTATGAGGTGGCACTTAAAGTCTCAAGCTAACATGAGTAGTCTGTCTTCAAAAATATTAGAGCTTATGTGCTAGATTGTTAGAATTTAGTACTTGATTCCAACTATACAACAATTTTATAAAGTGCAGCGGTATCTCTTGATGCGTAGAACTTAGAAGCAATGTAATGATATATACAAAGAAATTGCAAGTGCGTAAGTGAAAGCACTGTGCTCCACAGCTCTAGGTTCCTAAAGTGTTCTGTGGTGCTGTCTAAACGGCCATTATCATTTCCTTGAGTTTATGAAATCATGACGTAAACTATTGTTTTTAAGAGTCCCTACATTTTATATACCTACATATGTTTGAGGTCCTACATATGGTAAAGGTTTGTGTGTGTGTGTGTGTGTGTGTGTGTGTGTGTGTGTCTAGTCTATACTGACTCATACCGTTGTTTTTTAATTTTGCAGGTGGCCGACGTGTTGGTGTAATCATTGTTATTGTAGTTATTGGGTATGGATATGTCTGGTGGAAGGTAGTGTTCTAAACATGAAGAATCAATATTTATATACAGCATTTACTATTTTTTTTTTTTTTGCTTGACTGTGTCTTCTGTTATTTTGATTTAATAGGCTCTATGTCTGTTGCCATGTTATGAGTTGCAATGTGCATTCTCAAATGTTATTGGTTGACCTTCTGCTTGACAAGTCCTTTTTGGAAGCAGTGTGTGTTCCACATTTGGTTGGTCTTGGGGTCTATGTAATCTCACCCTGAAATTCAGACCTCTACCGTTCATGTAGTTCTATTCCGAGCTGGAAGATTGCTCTCTGGTAAACTTACATATGCCACCTAGGCAAGCAAGGTCATATATTCACAGTGTCTTCGATCTTATCCTTATTGTGGCCCTCTGAGATTGATACAGTAGAGCAATCAGTTTTTTTATTTTTATTGTCTGTAATAACAATGCTTGAAGCTATTATACTTGTCTAAATAACCATTATGTTGTTGAGACTTGTGACATGGTTTGGCTGACTCTCCACGTTCTTCTCTAGTTACACACCTTATGCTTGTCTTAATCGTTCATTGCTCTTACAAACTTTAGAGCTGAAGTTGCCAACTCATGGTAACTTTTTATCTTCTTTGTTAGGGGTGGAAACTTCATGATTTCATGTTTGCCACCAAGCGCAGCTTCAATGATGCCAGGAATTCTGTAGATAATCAGCTATCTGATGTTTCTCACTCTCTTGAGGTAGGTTTCATCCCCTCTTCTAGCTTTGTTCTTTTTTAAGCTTCGAGTTATTGACATTTTTTCTGGCTTTATTATCAATTTATCATATAGGATTATGAGCCTATTATCAGTATTGGTGTCTTAGTTCTCTTTTCATGATTTTATTCGCTATGCTGCTATTGTTTTTCCACGTCATTTAAAGGAGCAACCTCTTTCTCTGACTCTCTTTCAGGATTTTGACATCAGTCGAGATAATCTTAGATTTTCTTGTCTGTTTTCTGACTTGGCAATCGTAGCATTCATTAAATTTAATTTTCTTGATTTATGCTGATATAGTGGCCTGTCAATCTGTGGCTCTCTCACTGAATTCTTAGGATATATTATGAATTGTTCATTTATTAGTTTTACCTATTCTCTGACTAGGCCACATTCAGTTAGTACTCGTACAAGAAGAAATAAAACCCCTTTGTTATCGTGGTAGTAAATTGGGTTACTGACTTAGTTTGAAAATGCTCAAGGCGCACCGAGGCGCTAAGGGGTCAAGGCGAAAGCGCGTGCCTTTTGGACGTGAGGCGCCCTATTTTAATAACAAATTTGTAACTTCCAAATAAAACTTTGAGCAACAATAGCCTTTTTAAGAGTTTTCAAGGTGGCTTACATGTCAGGAGTAAAATCAGGAATAATGGAGAAAGAAATGATGAGCATGGAAAGTGCGTACTAGTTAATCTTGTTAGGTGAGCCGTGAAAAGGTGCACCTAAAATGCACGGAGGCGTTTTGGCTAGTGCCTCATCCAAGGCCTTAGGCGCACTCAAGGCGCGCTTTTTTAAACTAAGGTTACTGATGCATTTTAATGTTATTTTCTTGTTTGTGCTGGACTGCTGGCAAGTGATAAGTAATAATCACCTTTCTGTTCGTGGTTTCTCTCCAAGGCACTCCTCTTGACGTATGTCACTCCCGTTGTCTGTTAAATATAAATTCACTGTACTTGTCAAAGCTAGAATACAGAGCGAGAATTAAGGAGAAATGGGCGGATAAGCCAGTGGTCGCTTGCTGACTCTGTGGTGTGTGACTGACTGACTGATTGACTGTGTGTCCCGTTAGACTTCACTTAACAATTCAAATGTAAACTCGCGTACAATTTTGAGGTGATCTGGTACATCTGTACATGTTTTATTTCTTTGCATCCTGCATTGAGAAATTTCATAAATTACAGTTTGTCAATTGTCAGTCTGGGAAATGATTTCTATACAGAGTAATGCGTCTCATCTCATTTTTATTCCTTGCTGCAGGTAACCGAGGAAGATCTATCTTCCAAAATTGACGAGTCAAATAGTAAACTCGATGAAATTGTAGATTGTGCTTCTACTACTAGAGACGAGGTAAGGATTATGCAAAAACCTTATCAGTTCTTGACTTCTTTTAGATTATTATAATCGATACTGATTTTGATGTGAAGTTGACAAGTCATCTATAGTGTCTTGTACCATACCAATTGTTTATTTTTGGCGTACCTATGTGGTGCGAGCAACCTAGTGTATTTGGCGCATCTCTGTCCTCATTAGTCAAAATTGCATCTGAAGGTTCTATTTTTTGACGTCTAATGAACATCATTCTTCTCAGCCTTTTAGCTCAGCATCTCCAATCATCTTTGCAAATTTGAATATTTCGATATTCAGCTACTTGTTTTGACTATGGAATAACTGTATATGCGTCAGAGGAAAAGTTTGTTTTTCTTTTGACTGTGCAATATGCTGGACTTGTCAATATCGCTCGTAAAATCCCCCCCACTTTTTTTTCAAACTTGTGCTCTTTACTTTTCTTAACTCATGTCTCATATATCTTTGCTCTGTTAAATTTAGTCCCTCATTTCGGTTCTTCTTCCTTTATTTTTCCATTAATTAATTTACTATCTTGCTGTGCTCTCCATCCCATTTATCTTTTCATTTGATTGAAGATCCATCCCAAAATAGTGGACCCCTTTCTATATAGTACAGTAAATTGAAAAAGATGAATTTTCCATAATATCTCTAGCTAAGTAACACTTCTATTTTGAATGGTTGCAACCAGTAGCCTTACTTTTGTAAGTCCAAGAATGATAATGGTATTTCATCGCTAAATCTATAATATAAATGGGATGGAGGAAGTATTTTTTTGTCTCACTCTCTTCCCAGTCTCCCATTAGCTGTGGGTAAGGCTTTGTACATGTGGGCTTGTGGCGTCCCCAGAAGGCCAGACTTCACTCTTGAGGGGATTCTTAAACCCCTTGATCATACGATGAGCTATTTTGGTCGATGTTTGACCTTTTCAAGTAGCTATTGTCCCATTAAACTCCATTTTGCAGGTTGTTGTTGTAAGCGGACAAACGATAAAACTGAACGAGTTTCTCCAAGCTGTCAGCAATAGAGTCCACACTATGGTGAGTTGCTACTCCTGAACTTTATTTCTGCATGATAACAGAAAATTAAATTATTATCCTCTTTCCTTTCGCTGCTGTCATGACGCTAAAACATTTTTCTTACGCCAGGTCCAAAAGTTCAACAAAATTCAAATAAAGCAGGTGCAACTGTTGATTTTTTAAAATTTATGTTTTCTATACAAGTTAGTTACAAAAATACAAATGAAAGTTCTACTTTATTTGACATAGTTAAACAACTTGCAGGATGAGACAAAGGATGGAGTTGGAAAATTGTTACTTTGTACTCTGGATGAAGACAACAGATTAAATGATCTTATTCAGGCATGATTTTCCCTTCTTCTTTTCTTCGTACTAGATAAATATTAACTGTTTGTCTCACCTTTTGCTGACATGATTTACGTAAATACATCCAGAATTCACTACTAAGATATCACTTCCTCCATCCCATTTATCATGTCCCCATCTGACTTCGATGAGTAAAGGAGGTTGACTTTAACAAAATTTTTCTTACACAATACAATAGCTACAACTTCTTAGAAATCAGAATATGAAAATAATTCACAAGCAATTTACGTGTATCTCTACATATATTTGGGAAAAAAAATCGAAGTTGACAGTTGGTGACACCCAATGTTTTATGTTGATGATAAATTCACAAATTCTTTCATGAGACAGTTTCATGTTAAAATTATTATAAAAGCGACTCATATTTGGTTGGATATTTCTTATTTTAGTTTTTTGAGTAGATGGATACGGCTTTTTAGATGAATGGTTGGTCTCACACAAAAATTGAATGAGACCGTTTATCAAGAGACTTATTGTACTTTGAGATGGAAGCAGCACTATTCTGATGACAATTTCAGGCGACGTTTTGTGGTGTTAATTTTTTTTTTTGGGTTTCCCGAATCTCAGTTTTTCCCAGCGTATCTCTTTCTTTCTAGTTGTGGAATTCTTTGTGGTTTTGTAATTCAAAACACTAGGCTATTCATTTTATTAATGTAGGCATGTAGCTCTTACAGATGTAGTTATTTTCTCTTAAATTTCAGGATTCCTCGCCTGGCGAATCTAGACCCGCTCTTGAACATCCACGAGTTGCAGTTCCCTCAAGGGTAAAGTGTTTTATCTGTACTATACTGATCAAATGATAGAATCTTGAAGTCTGAAGCTCTTTCTGGTACCTTTTTAGTGATTATGCTCTATGATTATCAGTCTCATCTCATTAACTTTATGACATGACAGACTGTATCTTTGCCTGCTGCTTTACCCTCGGAGTTACCCTCTCCTTCAACTTCCAACAGATCCAGTGAGGTATGTTTTTTTTTTTCGCAGGTCAAATGGCTAACTTGACTGGTCTTAATCTTCACCATGCTCTTTCATTTTTCCGTTTCTGGTTTTTGGTGCTTTATACCGATGATTCTGTTTATTTTGCACGGTGTGTGGATGGTCTATTGGATTTAAATTGTCATTGCTATAGTGGAAATTCCATCAACTTACTAACTGAACTTGGGTATGCTTTCCGGTCCTTAAACACACAAACAATCAATAGCCTATATAGGCCTTATAAGGTAAGACCGAAGGGCGAGACATAGAAAGTGAGTGTTACTTTTGGCCAAAATTCCATTGTCACCTTGGGGTCTAAGTCAATTTTACTTTTATTCTGCGTGGTTTCACTAATTCCATTTTAGTGATCTTTTGTTGGATTTATTTCTCACTTCGGTGATCGATAGTGTAATACTCCTATAACTGAATTTTTCTTCAAAGTTAAAAACTTTTTTTTTTGCAATGAAGTAGGCATTTTTTTTTTGCAACATTATGTGAAATTTGCCTTGATACATTGTCATTAATGTTGATTTAAACACTCCATTATGTCTAAAACACATCATTAATTTTGATGAAATTTGACTAAATTTAGCTTCAGAATAATACAAAAATTATGCGTCTTCACTCTTAGATCCACCGCTCCGGTACCTGTAGATTCAGAAGTGAGAATGGTGATATGAATATTTATATACCTTTAGTTAACAAAGTGAAAAATTGATTAAATGCCAAGTGACCAAATCTGTGTAAAAGGCCTGGAAGTACCATGATAACAGATGTAAATGTGATCCGCAAACGTTTTCCTTAATTTCAGATAAATGGTCACATGGGGGATAGTGTATCTGCTGTGGAAAACGCTTCCAGTCCGAGTGTCTCCAACGGAAATCATGCGACACCTCAGCCAGTCAGAAGTGCTGCTGTGGAAAACGGTTCCAGGGTCCAGTCTGAGTCTCCAAAGGATACTGTACCTGCTGTGGAAAACGCTTCCAGTCCGAGTGTCTCCAACGGAAATCACGTGACACCTCCGCCAGTCAGAAATGGTGGTTTTCTCTCCCGCTGGTTTTCTTTCTCGGACAATTAGCGGCACTAGAAATTTCAGGTTCATGTAGATTGTTGCTGTTCTGCATTGATTGACAATAGTTGAAACGGGTAAAATTACCGATATAGGCATCCCATAGTAGATTCTTGGGAAAGGAACAACTTTCTTGGTCACAAAGTTTTGTAGAGTTGCTCGAGTCTAGATTTAGAATGATTAAGGATGTAATCCATTGCTCCTTGCGGATTAGCTCAATAATTTTGTGACCAACTTTTGACCATGCTTTAGCAATTGCGGCTCGCAGTGGCTCAGTCTCTTTTAGTTGTTCCAGTGGGGCAGTGGCTACATTATACTCTTGGCTTTTCGTTTCTTCAAATTGTCGGATTACAATGATTAATAAAGAACGATCCCTTCCCTTTACCTTGTTTCACAAAAAAAGAAAAAACAAACCTTAATTCATTGTGCTTGAAAATGGGACCTTTACCCATTGTTTGGATAAAGGAGGAAAAGAAAAGGTGAGCAAAGAGGAAACTTGTGCCTGTTTTTTTGCCAAATTGGCTTGAAGGGAGAGCAAATTGCGTTATCCATTCATCTGTCGTAACGATTTTGTATATGTCTAGATCATTTACATGTAACAAGAATGCGTAACCAGGAGTCCAGGATATATAATTAGAGGTGGTCAAAAATTCTCATATATAATTACCCAAAAAAAAATGAATTTTTCAATGTCCGCGAGCGCATCCGCTAGCTCTCCTAGCGTTGTCGTATTCACTATTTCGTGGGACCGTGTGCGCATGCAAAATTACAGACTTAGTAGTAGCGTAGTACGTGATATTTCGAAAGAAACGAAGAAAGTAAAAGGCAGGAATAACATAAAAGATGAAATTTCCACAGGGGATGGTTTACCAGCTTCTTTTTTAACAACGATTGGTTTACCAGATTCATCATGTTCAATTTCAAATTTTTAGGCAGAAAAACTGACTGCAAAGAATCCTCCCTCCTTGCTGTTACTCTGTTAGGTTAAGGTACTGCATTTACATTTCCATCAATCCCGTCAAATCTGTTTGTTTAATCTTCTGTATCCCACATATATTGCTTAATTTCGACTGATAATTTGGAATTGAATCGAGTTCTTCTGTACACGATTTAGCTAGTTTAGTTGAGTATTAGCTTAGATGAAAAAATGGCTTCACGGCAAGATATTATTAACTGCTTCATTCAAAAACCTTTCAAACACAGTTTTCAGTACAGTTATACTCCGTATAATTCTAATTTGCTGCTCTCAAACTTTCATTTCTTTTCATAGTTCTACACGGTGACCGGAAATTGTCATCGGGGAAAGTTCACAAAATAACACATGGACGGGTCACGGGTTATTGTTTTGGACTAATTTTAGCAACATTACCTTGAGGTCACTGGGATGAATGATGATATTGCAGGCAAGTAAATTAGGATTTCCCAAAACTAAGGTCACCGGAGTAGGATTTCGACAAACCTTAGGACACACAAATCAAATTAGTGCCGCCAATCAAAATTACAGGAGTAAAGCTCATCTCGTCTCAGAGTAAGACGGACAGTGGGCGATAATCTTTTTCATCTACAATCAAACTACTACCGCCAAACCAGGATTGTTATCACAAACAAGCATAATTCTACACAGAGTTCTCGGAACAAACACTTAACGCAGGAACAGTATTTTACATTGTTTTAGTATGCATAATGACACGAACCAAGTTCCTCTTATTATCTTCTTGCTTCAAGCTCAACCACTCATCAGTATTACTATGTTACATTGATTTAGTATGCATTATGGTGACAGTAGGAGTGTCACACCATATATATATATATATATAATATAGCATCACAAACATATGCATAGCACCGCTTCTTTATGGAATCACCATAGCTGCATCCGCTCTCTAGAGCTCTAAAACAAGGTCTGCAGAAGACATAATCATGGCATCAGAACATAAGAGAGTATTTTTTAGTTGTACTCCGTATAATCAATAATGTACGATGCCACCGGTAATAGCGACCCCAGCTGGTTGAGCTGTAGTCCTAGAGAGAACCATATTCCAATTACACAAAATGTCAATAGCAGCGGAAAGTCTGTTTATGATGTTTATAAAGCATCTAGTGTGATATTTAATCAGTTTGATCTTGAGGCAAGTTAAACTTACAATCTGCATCAGTTTTGATCCAGCACTCCCTGCTCCCATTTGAATTACTACCATCCACATTGAATTCGGATGAGCTGGAGTGACTGTTGTTAACTCGCATGTGTCCCATACGACGAGCTCTCTGGGAGAGATTAGAGATGTCCTCGTCAGGAAAGGTATGTTTGTTCTTGTAATAGCCTGTGTTGCAGGGTATCATGTCCTTGAATCTGATCTTGTGTGACTTGTCTGGCTTTTCAGTAGATGTTATCAAGCATTCTGGATGGACTTTTCTGTGAAATTTATGCAGGATCTACATTGGAAAATTGTTAGCTGTGCTAGGAAACAGTTAAACACGATAGAAAAAAAAAAAAACTAGACAAGATGCGCAGGGAAAATATTTGCATTTGATGGTTGGAAAGTCCAAGAGAGCAGAAATGTTTTCCTGATCCCGCGAGATGAAGTTAAGCAGTGGTGTGAGCTCGGACTTCAGCTTCTATGTTTTTGTATGTGCTTTGATAAGATATGACAATTTTATAATTGCAGAATATGGAAAAAAACCACTGCAGGGATCAGAAAGCAAGGGAAGTGTAGTAAACAAGATCTTAATGAGCACAACAGGTATATAGCTACTTCAATGTTTCTGATCCCGTAAGATGAATATGGAGGATGGAAGGAAATAGTACAATGGCATGAGAACTCGAGAATTTTATATGAAAGCCGATTAATTATGCATAGAAACTTGGTAAGTGAATAAAGATGCCTTTGATCCAATTTTTCAACTAATATGAAACTTGATGAGTGAAAACAGTAACACGTACCTTGAATAATTTTGTTTCGGCAGCTGTGGAATCAGCAGTCCCGCGAGCTGTTCCAGATGAATTCTTAGAAGTTGCACGGCCAATTTTCTTCTTAGGTATCTTTTTCATGAGATTCATGGCTGTTTTTTCACTCTCTTTGTCTTCCCGTTTCTCCCCTTTTTTAGGTTTGGTTACAGAAATCTCTTCTGCCTTGTGCTTCTCAAATAACTCACCTAAAGATGTCCTGTTCTCCTTTTTTGGCACCACTGCCTTTTCTGGCATTTCGACAGCCGATCCCAATAAATACTCCTGAAGTGGACAGTTTGAATTTCCATAAGCTGTGCTTTCTGGAATTTCCAGTGGCTTGCCACTGAGAGTTATGGTGCTTGCATGACTAATTCTGCCATTGCTAACATGACTGTTTCGGCTGGAGGAGTCTGTCCAACCATCATCTTTAGCTTCAGCTGCAAGCACCTTCTCGAGCTCATCGTTGATGATCCTCAGTTCATTCTCTGTCACTTCATGCTCTTCTTCTGCTAGTCTCTTGAAAGAGACATCAAAATTTGGCGTCTCTGGCTCCGTGAAGCCTGCTTCTGTTCCAAGGGTACCAATTGTTAAAAATCCTTCAAAAAGATCAGAAAATTCCATTGACGCTCTCTCTTTGAAGTCTGTGAAATTTGGTGTGCCATGACTGGTAAATGATCGTTGAGCTTGGCCATCTCTGTGCACCTGTCTCCAAGTTTCATTGCTGTGGTTTTGCTTCTGATAGAAGTTAGGATCTTCAAGCAACGGCTCCCCTGTAAAACGAGAATTTTCAGTCACTATTCTGAAACTGCATGTAAATATTACCTTGTATAATTATTATATGTATATATGTTGCATTGTATACTGAAGATTGGTGTAATCGTTACAAGGGTAATAGAGCCGGAAATGAAGGGAAAGATGAAGAAAGCGATGGTAAAGTGGACAGTGGAAAAAGGAGCTGCTGAGGGAATTATTACCGCCCTATAGGAGTAATAGTGTAATACATATATCTAGAGGGGAGGTGGCTATTAACAGGATACGAGATATTGGTGTATAACAAATAGATTTTTACCAATGGGAAACTCTCTCAGTGTTTCATTGCTACCTTGCTTGAATTTACGATGCATCCACGTTAGTAACTGCACCAAATACAAATGAAATAATCAGTGGGCACTCATTTCAAAGTATTGATTGGGGTTGATCAAGAAGGGACTTACCTTCATAGTGAGTGATATCTGACGAAAAATGAGTACGCTTTCAAAGTGATGCCGTCCGGCTTTTCTTATTTGGGATTTTGAGGCATCCAAGCATCTTCTAAACTTTTCAGGACATAGATAGATAGATAAAAGGACACCGAGATGTGTACAAAATTCTACTATATATGCCTGATAAATCATATCAAATTATCACTTGTTTTTGCATTGGGACCCTCAAGCTGTTGTTACTGAGAAGCTACGATCAAGTTCTTATTATACTGGATGCCACAAGTAAATACCTTCAAGTTCAACAAGTTCAGATTTACAGAATGTCAAGTCACAATTTTAACAACATAACCGCGGTAACTCAAATGTTCCTGCACACCGGGGGACGGATTGGCCTCATATGTATACATGTTTTGAAAATTTCTCTAATCTTGCATTGACTGATTGTTACTTTTACATATAAGAAACACAAACAATTTAAAGAGTCATTATGTTTTGTTGCAGCATACTACAAAATCAAAGAATAACTAAATTTTTGGCTCCACCAAAGAATCATTTTGACAATTCATTTACCACCAACTTCCAGGTAACTTAATTTGCTTTACTCGGTTTTTTGTTAATCCATGATATTTGGGTAGGAATTATAATTGAGCAAATCACACATTGCGCGGAGGATTGAATTGAGTTTTTCTTGACACGTTATCTGGACATGGATTATTGTCTGTTTATTCTTTGTCCCTCTACTTAGTCACTGGTTTAGTAATATACACATGGGGCTAACTTATCCGACTTGTTTGTCCATTAGCACCAGAAATTCACAGTAAGTATAGCCCTATAGCCTATAGGTGATACTTATAACTGTATTATCTGGGATAAATGGCGAGAACAGAACGGAAGGTGAGCTGTCTATTTATAGTCTGAAAGATCCTGTTAATGAATAATGATGGAACAAAAAGCAGTTAGATTTGTTGCATGAATATGGTATAGTTAACATGTTTGTGAATGTGAATGTTGTCTAATACTCGATAATAAGATGCTGGACAAGGCAGTAGTCGTTGCAAAGTGATATCAGTGGGGTATATCATTATCTCCTATCAAACCTTACTTCGGTTGCAAGGTTACGTCCATTCCACAACTTCCTCTGTCTTCTACTCCGTAGCTTTATACTTTCCTTTTTCTCAATGCTTCAGCCTATCACCGTCTTGCTCCATTGCCCTTGCGCTCGTTGTTGTTTTGACCCTCTCCTTTACACACTGTTTGTGATTTATGAAAAGTGACCCGAATTATATTAGGTAGATGTAAACATTCGACATGATTATTATTGGATGCGATTACAGATCTCACATCGTCTAAATAGAGTCTTAAAGGTTCGATGACAAATATATACGGTTTGAGCATGATTGTTTAATGACATTGAGACATTCCTTTAGCTTCATTGCTTATGTTTTAAAGTGACTGTAGAACAACCGAACAAATTATAAGAGTCGATTTTATTTCTTGTAACATCAGTGAACACATCTTGCTGCATTATCACCAACTTGTGTTGTGCTAATTGCTATACTGCTATTGCATTGATATATATGATGACTGATGAGGTTGGGTGACTACTCTTGTCTCTTGGCTCTAAGCTCCTGTTCTTTCTGCTCTTACCGTGCCTAGTTCATCTTTTCCGGTGCATAATTGAGGAAATTATTGTTATCATTTCATCTATATTTACAACAATCTTATACAAAAACAACCGGCTTTTCTCCGTGGTTGTTGCTACACTTGTAATGATTAAGCCGGAAACACCCACGTAATAAAAGTGGGTAGCAAACAGGGGAAGCGACCCTCCAACATTGTTGGAACATAAACCTATATGTAAGTGTCTTACATTGTTGAAGAAAGAGATGGAACCTTCCTTGTTTCGAGTGGTTCGTCTCTCCTCTATTCTGGTAAACCTAGACCCATATGCATGTTGTAACATACATGCAATTGTTATGTTGTTTAATTAAATGTTGTATGTTTGTCGTTGTCCTTTATACAAAAAATTGAATTGTTGCGTTTGAATTGGTTAGGTTAGTCAAAATAGGGTCCCTTTGCATTATTATCCTGTCTTCCTAATTTGAATATCCATTGTTTCATCTTTCTCAAAGTATCTTTAAGTAGTCATATGCAAAGATAATTTATAAGGCAAATGATGGTGATCGGTTTTTGCCAAACAATCGAGGCATTTAGTTGACGATATTTATGAATATGATTTTATGCAT
Source organism: Silene vulgaris (assembly GCA_036897335.1). Classification (NCBI taxonomy): domain Eukaryota; kingdom Viridiplantae; phylum Streptophyta; class Magnoliopsida; order Caryophyllales; family Caryophyllaceae; genus Silene; species Silene vulgaris. The sequence goes on along the minus strand of JAYMSF010000551.1, from coordinate 196 downwards.
GTTACGTACTTGCGGCTAGAGATGATGTAGAATTGACTATATTACATTGGCCATACAAATACTCATAGGTAGTGTTTGAAAACGTAATAATTGATTTCATTTTCATGATTTAAATTGTAGAAATCAATGAATTCAATTCCAAAAGTTCGTTTGGGAAACCATAGAATTGGAATTGGGTGGGACGGATATTGATCAG
>JAYMSF010000550.1:0-15232 GCA_036897335.1 Silene vulgaris | reverse complement strand
CCCCATTTTGCAATATGGGGGGTAACCAAACAAGTTAGCAAAAACTCAATTCATGGGAGAGTCGAATTCCCATGAATTGAAGGAGTAACCAAACGAGGCCTTAATCCAATTTTTATATCATTTGAAGAAACGAGGGTGTCTTTTTTTTTTCCTGGCTACATTTTTGACAATATATGATACGAAATACTAAGGGTTTATTTTTATTTTGACATACTTACATTTTTACTGTTTTACCTAAATGTGGTTTTGTCATAATACATTTTTGACAAGATTTAAGTTTAATTTCCGTAACTTGAAAGTACTTTGTAATCGTAGTTACAAGACCACATTTTCACACTATTACAAAGTACTTCCAAGTTCCCGAAATGAAACTTAAATTTTGAAAACCAAAATACGAATACGGTAGTATTTATTTATGGATATAATTTCCTCCTTTTGAGTATATCCTGTCGTATTTTCAAATTCACAATAACTCAATTATAGTTGATCAAAAAAAAAATTATAGGTTTTTTCAAAAAATAAATAAATTATGTTGATCAAAGACTTAGTTTGGGCGAGACACATGATACGTCTTAGCTAACCCTGGACCTTTGAAAAATTCTTTTGGATAAGATGGTTAACCAGAAAACCGAACCAATTTAGTTGGTTCATCGAATCGGAAAAACCGGTTCAACCTGTTAACCGTCTCGATGAAGCGGCTGAACGGGTCATTTGAACAGGTTTAAACACGAGTCGGACTCAGCTGGCAGGAAGACCCATAAAAACACCTCTAAAGATCAAACCAAGGAGTGGGCCTACACGCAAACCCAAGCCCACAATGACCAAAACAACCACCCCAGTATAAATTCCCCCACACCAAATTGCAGAAATTAGGTTTCAATCATCATCGTTTTACATTGAAACGGCTCTTCCTTCAATTCTGCAAATCGCTAGCTGAACTACGCGGAAAAATCGATCCATCATTACAATGTCGATTTGGGTTTACTAATCCTAATTGACATCGCAATGATGGATCGGTTTGGTGACGGCTTTACCTTCTCTTGAGTTCTACAGATCGCTAGCTGAATTGCGCGGAAAAACCGATCCATCATTGCGATGTCAATCAGGGTTTACTAATAAGTCTTACGGCTTAATTCATTAGCTCAGAGCATTTTAGTAAACCCTAATTGACATTGTTATGATGGATCGGTTTGGTAGATCTCTCTCCGTTTCTCGTAATTTTCTGCAAATCAAGCTCATTGCTATTCATGAGTCCTGACCCTCTTAAATTCATGTGTCTTGTCGAGCGATGATGATCTATATCGTATAACTCGTCATAAAGTAGAATTGTTTGCTTGTTTCTTGCCTACACATTTGATTTGGTCCTAATAAATTTGTTGTTTGATTAAATACAGATCTGAGCCTAAGTTTTTAATACACCCATTTGTTTCATGCATGTCGACGCAGTATAATTTGGATTAATCATGGTAAAAATTTATGTATGACCGTATTTTGGTATGGTGTATATTATTGTGAGACGGTCTCGCAATAGCAAGGTAGCTTCTTGACTGGATTGCTTACTCTATACAATCCAGGCAATTTTTCCTGTAAACGGAGCCTTGCGAAATTATAGTTTCCAGTATCACTCGCCTGATTTTGATTACAATTTCATGTATCGGGCCCTTTAATTACTGGTACATTTGTTTCAAATCTTTTATCAATTAGAAGTATAAAAGCAAACTCACTCTGTCCCAAAACACAGATTATGTTTTGAGGCAATTTCTTCATTTGCAATATTTATTTTTGCTTCCAAATTACTTGCCCTGTTGTTTTTTTATGTGGTCAATTTGGGCAATTGGTTGCAATATATTTGTGATTCCCTAATATTATTGTGTGTTTTTAAAGTATGTCATGCTTTAGCTATATGATGCTATTAATCTCGACGCTGGGGTTAAAACTTAAAAGTTTTCTAAGAACCCGATTCGCCATTTACAAAAGCTTCTTTAGTCCAGTGCTGTTATTCAGACAGGGGTTGGTTTTTCCCTTCCAATGACCTCTTTTTAGACTTACTCTTTGATTATATTAGAATTGTGTTCTACGGTTTTACTTGACTTGTGGAAAAGAGACGAACAAAGGGTTGATGAGGAAAGACAATAATCAGCTGAACTTGTAATTAAATGATGACGAAGACTTGAGCATTTGGATGGGTCATGAATATAATAAGACTCACTAATAACCATTTGGTGAATGGGAAGTAATAATTTGATATGTGTCTCGACATAGCCAAAGCCAAAGGAAACCATACTCGTCCATTTGGTGTATGGGAAGTAATAATTTGATATGTGTCTCGACATAGCCTGTTAAAGGATATTACAGTATCGTGTTGGAATATGTCGAGATATCGACATATAGTAATTTAGGAATATGACATCGTAATATGTCATATAGAATAAATGAGATATTAGCGAATATTCTAGATTATATTCTAGGCTACCGTATTTGGTTATATATATGATCGAGTTGTATCAAAGCATCACCAACGACTATCATTCAATAATACAACAATCTTTTATGAATTCTCTCCCTCTCGATTTCTAATATAGCCAAAGCCAAAGGAAACCATACTCGTGCATCTCCATTGTTAAGTGACGATAGTTCCAATTCTACGATCCTATGTCGCAAGTAAGATCAACGCAAATGCAAAAAGTCTAATTACAGATGTACTCGTATGTTTTAACTTCAATTTCATTTTGACAATGACACGAAGTACTTTAACTTTATTTATGGGTATCAGGTTTAAGTTTAAATTCGGTAATTTGAAAGTACGTCGTAATTGTGTTTAAATCTAGTTATATGTAACTCGATGAGAGTTGAAATGCGAGTTCTATTGGCTGGTCTAGAGCATGCTCGCTCCCTGCATTAAACAACAAACCATGTGCGGATTTTTTCTAAGAGGAGCAACATCTGAGTAATGGTTTACGTCCTTTAGTACAACGATGTAAGGAATTAATTGCACTTAATGGTCGGACGGTCAAGATTGACCACTCCTACAGGGAAGCTATTCGCGCGGCGGATTCGCTTGATAATTAAGGGATCACTTCAGCACTTTCTACCACTATTATCTCTGTTGCTCCGGCTGATTTACGTTCTCTTGTTCGTGAAGATGTATTAGGTGTTTCTATTTCTCGTATTGTTAGTAGTTAATTTCCGGGCTTCGCCCCTCTTATGCACCAAAAACAAAAAAATTATTAAAACTAGACCACATGTAAACACGATTACAAAGTATTTTCAAGTTACCAAAATTAAAATCAACTCCGGCAAATTTTTTTTTTTTTTGATAGCAAGCAATGAATAATAACTTAAACTTAATTCCAGTTGGTCTCTCTTGTGATGGTCACAAATTGTAATCACTTTAAGATAAAAAGTAATCACCCATAAAATGTTAATATCAAATAATGGTCAAATTTTCGCATTAAAATGGTCACATTTGGAAAATTGTGACGAAAAAAAATCCGTCATAAATGAGAATTTCCATAACTCTAAACAAAATACGAACGTTGTAGAGTGTACTTATGGGTATAATTTCCTTCTTATAAGTTGTCTTTATTATTAGAGATTGCCCCCTATCAAGAAGGGATACTCTTGGTCAACACGCAAAACAAGTACTCGGTCCTAACATATTTTCATAGAGTGCTACTGCCACAACAATTACAGTTGATCAAAGGCTAGATGGGGCGGGACACATAACATAGGTTAGCTGCCTTTAGATCGTCTAAAAAATTATTTCTGGTCAACAACTAACCGGCAAACTTAGCCCGTTCACCAAACTTGAAAAACTGTTTCAATCGGTCATATGAAACCACCGAACCAGTGAAAACCCCCATATCTTTAGTGAATTTGGATCGTCTCCATTGCTTTATCTCAATTTCATCTATAATACACTATAATTTTAATATAATTACAACCATTAGATCCTCCTAGGAATTAATCCGGACCGTTCAAAAATAATGAAGGTCTTCTTTTTTTGTGGGGATTGTTTGGAGATTGTTTGCCACCTATTGCATTGTAAATTTTCTTGGCAACTTTGGTCGGATACTTGTGAAGTGTGGGGGATGACTTGGACTTGCCCCATGGAGATTGATGAAGTTTTTTTGGTATGGAATGATTCTCACTTTTTTGGATTTGAGAAACGTCTTTGGGAAGCATTTTTCATTGCTATCGTGACGCTTATATGGGAGGTGAGGAATGAAGCGATTTTTGAGAACATGAGACTTTGTTGGCCCTCCATGATGGATAAATTGCTTTTGAGAATTGGTGTGTGGTGCAAATCATGGAAGGAAATTTTACCTTATACATTGGAGGAATGGTTGAACAATCGGAAATCCTTGCGATCATGGCAGGAACAAAGACGTTTGCAACGGAGGGTTTATAGGGTTGATGCGTGAATCTGGTATACAGAATTCTGTTTTTTCACAAGGATACAATGCTTTTTTTTGGTTTTTACTGTATTTCTCTTGTGACTTGTACTTTGGGACCCTACTCGCTGTAGGTCTCTGGGTTTTAATCCCTTTCTAATCAAAAAAAAAAATGAAGGTCTTCTTTTTAAGTAATGAAGATAATTCGGACCGACTTTTAGTTAGGAGTAGGCCTAAACTCAGAGCAACACACCTTCCTCAACCAGCCCACAACAGACCTAAACAACCATCACACTATAAATTTCCCCAAATTGAAAAAATTAGGGTTCTTCATCAGGGTGAGGCATGGAGAGAGTCGGGAGTTCGTAAGAGCCGTTTGCCCCTCTCTATTGCCGATGATCACTTTGGAAAATTAAACGGCTCTTCGCTTCAATTCAATTCAATTCAATTCAATTAGCATTGTTACCTCGCTTCACTTCGCAAATCTCTCGCCGTTTCTGGTAATTTTCTGCAAATCATTTGGTGATTTATGGAGTATGTTAGAGAACAATGGGTCGATTAGGGTTTCTTAATCTTCATTTTCCCCTAAATCTCTTGAACCAAATGATGTCTCCCGTAGGGCTATGATGATCTTTCTCTTATAATTAATCAACTCCATTTTTATTTTGTGTTACTATTTCTTTTATGTAGGTTTGGATTTGTTTTTTGTCATTGGCTTGGCAAGTAAACCTGTCATAAATGAGAATTTGTGTTTGATTGTTTTGTTTTGGTTTGATTTGGTTCAAATGAGCGCACTATATCGGGTGAGAATCGAACCCCCAACTTCATGGTTGGGGTAAGAGAGCGCTCTGACCACCTGAGCTAAGTCTTGTTCTGAGAATTTGTGCTTAATGATACACAAATTCTTAAGAGAGATCTCTCATGGACCGTCTCTCCGGAGACTTACTGTTGATGATATGGGTAAATTTATTCGTCATTGGTTTGCTTTGCCGCCATGCGCAATTCTTCCTTGCCTACACATTTGATTTGGTCCCAATTAATTTGTTGTTTGATTAAATACAGATCTGAGCCTTTAATCTCTGCACCCTTTTTTTTCATGCAAATGTCGTATTGTTAAAAGAATATCGTGAGAGAGTGTGAGACCGACTCATATTAACGTGAGACTGTATTTTAGTATAACTATATACTCCGTAAGAAGTATTAATGCGAGACGGTCTCGCAAAAGCAAGGTAGCTTCTTGTCTGGATTATTACTCTCTACAATTCAGGTAATTTTTCCTGTAAACGGAGCCTTGCGAAATTATTGTTTTCCGGTATCACTCGCCTGATTTTGATTACACTTTCATGTATCGGGCCCTTTAATTACTGGCACATTTGTTTCTAATTTGTTCGAGTTTGTATAAACAAGTTAGTATAAAAGCATACTCACTCTGTCCCAAAACACAGGCTATGTTTTGAGGCAATTTCTTCATTTGCAATATTTATTTTTGTTTCCAAATTACTTGCCTGGTGATTTATTTATGTGGTCAATTTCGGCAATTGGTTGCATTATATTTCGTAATATTATGTGTTTTAATGTATCATAAAACTTGGTACTGTCTACTGTTGTATCATCTTCGTCGTGTTGTTTTTAGGCATCCTCCCTTTGTCTCGTCTGCCATACTGAACTCCTTTTAAGTTACGGATGATGCCATCAGAAACAAGAATTTGAGTTAAAAGTATTAGTTTTTAACAATTACTTTTCCGGTATTAATTTCTTCATTTTCAACTTAATTCCCGTTATTTCTGCATTTCTCCTCATCATTATAAGGTTGTGTTGCTATTGATGATTCTCGGAAGTTTATTGATTACATTGGAGAACAATGTCTATTAGGATTTACTAACCTACAATTTCCCCCCGAAAACTCTTCAACCAAATTGTCTCTTGTCCGCCAATTATCGATTTTAATCGGTTGTTAGCGGCAATGCTCAAATTGGGGATTTGCATGAGGGAAATTGGAGATTAGTAAATCCTAATTGACATTGGCATCCTCGCTAATTGGTGCGCCCACTTAAGCCGTGTCGATTCGGGTACTCTCCTTGCAATGTCCCTTCAGCTTACCCTGATCAATGGCCACGTTCACAACAACCAACTTCGGGAACTGTTTAAGTTGTTGGATGTTGCTGTCTTTATTAAGCTTGGCATTCAGCCAGATATAGTTACACGTATGATACCATTATCAAAGGTCTTTGCGGGATTCGATTCCTTCTTCTCTTTATCCTTTTTTCTGGAAAAATATCTTCTCCTTTTTCTAAAATTAGGGTTTTGATTTCACCTTCTTTTGCATTTCACTTCTCGTCAATTCTGCTAATGCTAAGATAATTGCTATTCATGGTGAGTTAAGGTTTACTAATTCTTTTGTTTAGGTTGGGCCGTTGGGGTTGTTTTGTGTCATAGACTTGGCAAGTAAACCGGTTGTCAGACGTTACAAGCTTGGGACCTCTCATAAATGAGAATTTGTCCATTGTCTGCTTTGCCGACCATGCTCAGTTCTGCCTTGCATAGTCATTTGATTTGGTCCTACTAAATTTTATAACACCCCCATAGTTTCATGCATGTCTTATCGGAATAAGATTATGGTGAGACCGACTCATTATAATTTGAATTAGTCATAGTATAAATTTGTGTGATTGTCGTTTACTATGACCGTATAGTAACGTGAGATTGTCTTAAATACGAGAATGCTGTATTGAGTTTTAGGTCGTACAGAAGGCAAATCTAGCCTTTTCATTACTGTCCAACCGAGAGCTCGGTAAATGCTGGATTGTGTTTGGATCGTCTTAAATACGAGACGTTTGACGTAACAATGGCTAATAATTTTGTGTAAGGTATTGATTTGAACTATTTCATTTTGACTATTTCTGTTGGTGATAAGAAGTGGGGAACTGGTGAATTCCCTTTCAGAAACTGGACAGAAACAAAGAAATAAGTACAGAAAACGGAACTAAACGAGGCTGCTATACAGCCTATACCAGTTCTAAATCCTTGAGCAAGAGGCGAACTCCCTTATCACTGTGATTTATTCTTCTTGATTGATGCCATGATTCGCTAGCTCATCCGCACATGCATTTGTTTCACTATGTACATTTTGAACTTCAACCCTCCAAGATGGGTCCTTTAACAACTCACGAATGTCTTTAATTAAGTGCAAATGAGCCAATGAGAGAGAAACTAATGAGAGAGAAACTCTCTCATTTCTTAGAAAATTGGAAATAGATCTGGAAAACATTTTCTTGATCTTTTTCCTCAGTCTTTCGTTGCATAGCTTCAGTCTCCTTCTTCAGTCTTCACAACTATCTTTTCTCATCTCCATGGTTGTTTAGATCTCTTGTCTGATTTAGTCCCTTTAATTGAAAAAAATTCAGTTTTCTCTCTTGATTCCAATCTTCTTAAAGACTAGACTTCAATTTACTCTCCATTTTAGCCTAGGAGAGTTTATTTTAGTGATATGTCTGGATCAAAGAAGTTTAAATCAAGGAGCTAAGAACAATTTTTCAAGAATTTTTCTCTATACCTTTTTCATTGTTGTTGATGAAAATGTATGTATATGATTTGTAGTTGGAACTTAGAGCATTGAAGTTTTGGATTTCTACTGGAAATCTGGAATCTTAAATCTATTTTGCTCCTAAAATCTGGTTTTCGTTTCCAAAGTAGTTTGGGCGATCTTTTGCCTATTTTGGTTTCCTTTAGATTATTTGCACTTGGTAGTATTTTTCTTTTATACTTTTTACTATTCTTTAATTCTTTGTTGGGGTGTTAAATTTGAACTAGTTTTGGTACCCGTGGAAATCACGGGATTTTTCGTTCTAAAGTTTTGGTTTTGGGCCATTTTGTTACCGTTTGTTCCGGTTTGAGTAGCTGTCATTTTTGTTCCCTATTGTTGCAGCCCATCTCAAGTCTCGTCTACTCCGTAGCTACTGGGGTGAATATGTCGTAATTGAAATAGCACAACTGTAAGACGGATTGAAAATAGTTTGGTGGACTGTGTATAGCCAACTGACTCCGGCAAGTACAGCAGTATTTGATTCATCACTTATCGTAGAATTTGAGGAATATCTTACTTGCTGAAACGCATCGTAATCAAATACAATCTCGCTGTAATTTGGCCATATCGCCAACTTCACAGATATACAATCTCAAGTCTCGTCTACTCCGTAGTTACTGGTGTGAATATATCGTAATTGAATCAGTACAACTGGAAGACGGAGTGAACCTATTAATTTTTCTAGGATACTGACACTAAGGAGATGATGAGAGTGTCTTAGATATAAGGGGCAACTTAAAACACTCAACAATTGAAGAAGTTCAACTTGAAACACGGAAAGAACTTATTAATTCCATATGAAAATCACGCTAATGAAATGTTGTTCATGAACTGAACGGAAGTTATGAAATAAAAGAGTTTTTCATTTCTAACAGGCAACTCATAATTTACATATAGAACACTGAATGCGAATGTGGATTGTTGTACAGTCGGGTAATTGACAGGTGAAAATATGATCCATAGTGATCAGATGGCTACGTCAGCTAAGTCTGATGTCCGTGTAGCTGCTTTGCACCAGAAATCAACCGTGGTCCTCAAGGTGTTGTCTACTATTGCACTTAATATGCTTGCTGTCTTAGTGTCTTTGTTTTGGTGGGGAAATCTGTTCCGCCCAAAACCAACGGCTAATACTGCAGCATAGACTGGTCCAATTGCTGTTGTCTCTATTTCAGGTTGCCTTTCCATTGGATATCCCGGTAATTCGACCTGAAGTAGATTTAAGAGTACATTTAGAATTAAACTTTGAAATATCGTTAAAGACCACAACCAATGTCCTCAATCGGCAACAAAATATCGTTGACAGTGGACCATCAGCAGGGATTTCCACTTGTTATTCGCGAGCCACCCATATTTTATCGATCCTTATACATGCAATCCAAAATATTTTTTACCTGAGAACACACAACCTCAACCATAGCCTTACAAATGTGAAGCCTATTACTGAACAAAATAGGACACCAACAAACATCTGAAAACGTATGCATAGGCAAAATCAGACTCGTGATATTTTTGCAATAAGACCACATTCCCAGCAATGCAAACTCAAGGCATAACGCAAACGAAACTGATAGTTCCAAGCGCCATTATGAGAGGAAACACCTTAAAAACCTAATCAAGTTACTAACCATCCGCTCTCAGCAAGAACTTCTCCTTGTTATTTTCGACCCAACCATTTCTTATTACACCCTTGTGGTTAGAAAACTTAAATGCGAGCAAAGAAGGAAAAAAATTCAGTCCATCCAATTTCGAATCTTATTTTTCATAATGAATGTTTCAGGTTAGGCTAATTAGTTCGGGGACAGTATTAGTAAACTTCTTAATGAAACCAGTACCTTGCAATTTGCGGTGCGTGCTGTCATAGCGTTTCCTTATGTCTGGGAAAGCTGGCCTGTTAAAAAAATGGTTTAATCAAGAGTTAAGTAGGTACGGGAGAGGTACATTTAGAATGAAATATTGAAATATCGTCAAAGAGCACAACAATTGTCCTCAATCAGTATCAAAATATCACTGCCCAGTGGAACCACCATCCACCCTCAGCATGAATCTCCCCTTGCTATTCTCGAGCACCCATATTCTATCAGATCCTTATGCATGGTATCCAAAATATCATGGACCTGAGAAGACGTTATCTCAACCATGGCATGACAAATGTGGAGCCAATTAGTGAACAAAATAGTACACCAGCAAACTTCTGAAAACGTATGCATAGGAACAATAAAACCCGTTCGACCTTCGCAATAAGACCACATTCACAGCAATGCAAACTCAAGGCATAACGCAAACGGAAGTAATAGTTTCAAAGTGCCATTATGAAAGGAAACAGCTTAAAACACCTGATCAACTTACTAACCATCTGCTCTCAGCCCAGAATTTCTCCTTGTTATTTTCGACCTAACTATTTCCTATTACACCCTTGTGGTTAGAGAAGTTAAATGAGAACAAAGAAGAAAAAAAATTCAGTACATCCAATTAAAAATCCTAATTTTCATAATGAATATTTCAGGTTAGAGTAATTAGTTCTGGGTCAGTTTTAGTAAACTTCTTAATGAATCAAGTACCTTGCAATTTGCCAACACTTAAGTGCGTGCTGTCGTAGAGTTTTCTTCTGCCTGGGAAAGCTGGCTTGTCCAAAAAAAAGCGTTTAATCAAGAGTTAAGTAGGAACGTGATAGGTACATTTAGAATGAAATATTGTAATATCGTCAAAGAGCACAACCATTGTCCTGGCATTGCTTTTATTTCGGTTTAACCTTCTGGTGGAAAGGTCAGGCATTGCTTTTCTACTGAAGATAGAAGTCATGGTGGTCTGATGCTTAAGTAGAATAAGATTGAATTCAATGTCATTTAAAAGTTTCAAATAATGTTGTTGTTTTCATGTTAAACAACTTCACGTGAGACATACTTGTAGTTGACGTGCTCGTTGTGGATGTGGATGTGCGCTCCGGATTTGATCCGCTGGTTTCTGTGGGAAGAAGAAAGAATAAATTTAAAACAATTTGATACTTAAATATTCTCTGGGCCTAGGCCACTAAAGGGGGTCATCTGTACCTCCACTGCTGTTTCCAAGGTTAAGGAAGCGGTGTTCTTGGGTTTCAGGAACTGTAGCCTTGCGTGGACGGCCTGTTTGGCGATAACGGACAGTCTTGCGGGGAGTACCTAAGTAGGCAAATCATCATACAAAGAATATTATCTGTGGCGGTTGAGGAGGAAGGAAGCACGTGCGTGGGAACAACAGCGGTGTCTGCAGCAAGTGGGTATTTGATGTTTATAAAGAATATAAATATTTGCTGTACATATTAACCTGTAAAGCGTATCTCTGTTTAAGGTATTTACCAGGTCTATTCATGGTGGTTGGGGGATTCACGGCTGCAACAGGCACACAGGTAATGGGATTTGCAGCAGCAACACGGTTGCTAGTACGTGGCCAGCCTCTCTTTCGGGAAATGCAGCCCGGCACATGCTCCCCTCTGCCTGTAATGGGTGGACTGCTACCTGGATTTGTCAGGGCAATTGGTGAGCACTCAGATATGGACAGCCTAGGGGGCGGAAGAGTTGATGCGGTAGCACAGTGGGTGGCTTCCGGGGGGTGTCTACCTTCAGTGTCCATGGGAGCAACAGTTTCACCTGTCGCAGGCCGAACAATATGAAGGACTGGCCATAATAAATTTGTCATAATGAATCTTGTAAACATGGGACAGTAAGGACTAAGCCGGTATTTCGACGTCTCCAAAAATAAAAGACTATAACAGATTATAATGAGCAACATACACCACAGAAAACAAATACTATAAAAGACTATAAAAATGAATTCAGTTCTGTAGTGGAATAACATGGATACACATAAAACTGAGTTTGATCTAGCAGAGACTCATGAAACTAAAGAACCTAAATTAATCATCATGAACACACAACCATGAGTTGCGCGTACACGACGCCTGGCCTACCATAGATTCTCACTTGAACAATTAACCACTTACACGTCAATCGGAAAAGTAGTCCTTGTAAAAGTTAAACAGGTGGGCTGCAAGTCGAGATTGGATTCTCTCTAGTTCTTAAAGAGGCTGCCTTCTATAATTAGAACCGACTTGCAATTATCATGTAGAGGCAACTAAACAAGCTATATATGGAGTAGCCACACTAAAGATTTATGGATTTTTAATTCTTTATTTACGGAGTATCTTTTACTAAAATATGAAGGTAAACAAATGAATAGGACTCGAGAGCAACGCAAAACCAATAATTGGTCGTCTTCATATGATTTATTGATATATAGCTTCCGAAAGTAAATCAGGAATTGGAATCTCTAAGGCGGTAATTTTAATTAAAATTGGAAAAATAATTTGGGAGTACAAAAATATAGACTCAAGAAAAGGGAAGTGAGAAAATATTGTCAGTCAAAAGAATTGCATCCTACCTTGCAATGACAATTTATATGGTACTCCATTTGCAGGAATTCTAAATCAACATCAAGCAAAACAGAATAGGTTTCTTTCTTTACTATTCCATATAAGTAAAAAAAACCAAGTGATAATAGACAACACGAATTAGAAAATGTTGACAAATAGAGTTGTCCATCTGAAATCAACCGTAATGGTGAACAAATTATCCAGTAATAATGTTTTGAATATGTAAAAATAGAGTACTTTAAATATACCTTTCATCGATTTAAATCAGAAGGTCATATCTCTAACTGCATATATGTTGCCAAATACATTCAAGTATTGCACATTTGCACCTGTGGAAAATAATATTGTAAGAAAATTGCTGCCAATTCAAACTCTACTGAGTTTTGGGACATCCAAATCTAGTTAATCTACTCCTTTTGCCACCTAGTAATAATTTAAAGATAATACCATCTGAACTATTGAATAAAACATCAAAATCAATTATGTGGAAAAACTTCATTGAAATTTAGTAACCATTTCATCCTAAATGCTCGTTCTCAAGGAGAGACAATTATATATTTAGAAATTTCATCATATATGCGATTAGGGTTCAATGCCCTCGATTAAAGTACGCCTCACAAAGAATAAAACAAAACGCAAACAAATGATTGAGACGGAGGGAGCATTAACTATGGAATACGATTCATTCATAAACAAAATAACAGAACAAAAAATAAAAGAAGAACCTACCTGATTCAGTGATTGTGGAGCAAAGATGTATATATAGTAAGAGGATATTCAACCAGAAGTAACTAAATCGTTACACATGCACTTCAATAGAGTTTTATCAATGCAAAGGAGCCAAAGAGATGATATAATGGCAGAGTTAAAGATGGGGAATTGGGAACGATTAAACTCTCCTACGGAGTAATTCTAAACATTGTGGTCTAAAGGGCAAATATAACAGGCAATTCGTAACCGATTTGGGAAGCCGGAAAGTATTTGGTAATTGACTGAATTTAATGAATGATGTTAATTTCTACGATTGGGATACTGAAGAGGTGGGAAGAAGAGTACAACTTACTACCACCGCAAACCGGAGCCGCCACAACAAACACATGCCCAAACACGGAGATGAACCGCCGGCAGCCCGCCGAAGAGTTGAGCAGGTGGTGGAAGAACGTAGACGGTAGCAACAGTTTGCTGAAGGATGTCGGGGTTTGATGAGGGATATCGAGGTAGAAAGTGCAATTTGATAATTTAGGATATGAGAAATGAGAAAATACGCTAATCAGGATAGATTGGTGGAGGTGTCTTCAACGTGGCATTATTTGGCCAGGTGGCATTGAGGTGGCTTTTCCCGCGCTGACATGTATTTCTCACGTGGCGTTTTAGGGGGAGCCTTTTAATATTTTTTTATAGATGTAAGGAATAACTAATAACGAAATTAACATATGAATAAATTAACTACGATGTAGAAAGCGAATAACGAAATGAGAAACTAGAATACTAATCAAGATGTAAAATGACAAGGGTAAATAACGAAATGAAACTAAGAAGTAGAATTACCGAAATGTAGAACAAGACTTGAATTAAGAACAATGAACAACCCAAGGAAACAACAAAGAAAGCTTGAATTATAACTTGAAATGGAATTGTAAATAAACTAAATTATGAAATTGCTAGAGTATATGAGAAATTTAATAAGTGAAAATGTAAATTATGCTAAGAGAATGTGCTCTAAACTTAGAAGGCTACCTCCTATTTATAGTAAAATAGGAGGTGAAACGTAAAGAATCCAAAGAGCCATAGAATCAGGCCGTCCCGATCGGGAACAACTCATCCCGATCGGGAACACAATGTTCCTGGTCAATCCTCTTAATTCCTTCGTTAAATGCTAATGGCATCCAATGCTTTGCGTTAATTGCTTGATTAAAAACCCGGTTAATTGCATTTTGACCTAGCATCATAAGGAATGGCATCCAAAGTTCTTCTCTTGATTTTGAACTTCAAATGTGTGGGCTTGACTTTAGTTGACCTCCAATTTGCACTTGTTGTAATTTGGTTCATCAAATACCCAAGCAAGCCATGCTAATACTCCATGCTAGTCCAATGTTTAAGCTCCTACTTAGCCCTTGCATCTCTTTTTTTTTTTGGTAGAATGTAAAAATTCTCATTAAGCTCATTATAAAGGTATTACATGTTCATCATTTTGCATCAACTTGACCTTGATGCTTTACTCTAACAGAAACAACAACTTGCCTCACTACATATCACTCAGTTTCCTACTCAGATTCATATGTTCTAGCCATCTGATATTTTTTGCAGTACAAATTTTAGGACTCAGTACTCCAATCCTACATTTAATTGTATTATGCACATTCCTCATCAGAATATTTGGGCATTGCACAACCCCCTCTACTCGAGCAATGTTTCTGGCCAACCAAATGAAGTAAATTAGGCTGGCAATGCTAGCCATCACAACTTATTTCTGCAGCAGACTTCTACATCTCCAAGTTAAGATCCTTTCCAGAGAGTTTCCTTGCCACTGAACATGCAGCCAGCCTGTAACCAGGTCTAAGCATTTCCTACTGTATGCACATTCAAAGTATAGGTGTTCTTGTGTCTCCTGATAGCAACAACAAAATGGCACAAACCATCATTCACCCCTCCAAATTTTTGAAGTTTGACCGTAGTTAACATTCTGTTCTTGGCAAAGATCCAACTAATGAAATTGACCTTGGGAAGGCTTAGCCTGTTCCATACAAAAGGAACCCACTTCACCTGATCTCCATGTAACACCCCGACTATCCGGCCAAGATATTCGGGGCGCTACCATCTCGGTTTCCCGAGGTAGTGTTTCAAAACTCG
>JAYMSF010000549.1:0-15235 GCA_036897335.1 Silene vulgaris | reverse complement strand
GTTGTGTCACTGGCCGATAATAATACACCCCGTTCGATATCTCACCTAGTCCAATCGGCATCCTCGAATTGCGGTCCTGTAAAACGCATAAGCGGTCAGTGAATGTAACAAAACAATTATTTTCACGAATTAGCTGACCAATGGATATTAAATTGCATTTAAGCTGAGGAACGTAAAGCACATTCCGAAGAACGAGGGACCCCAATGTGACCGAACCTTGTAACATAGCCGTGGTTTGCCCACCATCAGGGAGACTCACAAAAGACGGTGCAAGAGACCGGCGGTCCGTTAAAAATTCAATAGAACCTGTCATGTGGTGTGACGTGCCGCTATCGAGTAACCAACAAGAAACAAGGGAACAAGACATACCCGATAATTTGGAAGAAGCAGAGACATTATCTAAAAGCGAGAATAGTTGCTGAGTTTGCTCCGAGGACAGCCCCGGGATTACTGTAGTCGAGTTTGTGGCAGGTGGTGTCTCGGTTTGCGGTCCATGAGCACCATGGGCAGTGGAGGTCTGTTGTTGTTGGTGTTGTTGTTGGCCTCTGCCAGAGGAAAAATTACCACGGCCACCTCGAGAATAGCGTCCACGACCTCTGCCACGAGATGGATAACCAATGCGCTGAAAGCAATGGTCATAATCATGACCCGGCTTGGTACAATTAGTACATGAGAGTTGGGGCGTAACAATGGCAGGCGGTGGAATAGAGGAGGACGAAGGTGCCTGGACCGAAAAGCTCATGGCTTCTGTCTTGTCGTCACGCTCACGGACAATCGATTTGTGTCTTTCCTCTTGAGTAGCCAATGAAAAGGCTTTATTAATAGTAGGGATAAGATCCATGCTCAGAATTTGGGTGCGGAGAGTGTTATACTTGTCGTCATTGAGACCGAGGACAAAATCATGAACCTGTTCTGCCGCCGCTCGAGCACGCAATTTAATAGCAGCCGAACAAGTACAACCACAAGTAACATCAACCGACCCATATAGCTCATCCCACAGACTTTTAAACTTATTATAGTAAGACACAACTGACACTTCCTTTTGACAAAAATTATGATATTCAGATTTGAGTTGATTAATGCGAGGGCCGTTAGTAGTAGAATAACGTTCTTTAAGATCGTCCCATAAATCTGACGCAATAGTATGCGACACACTACTCGGTTGGATGGAAATATCGACTGAATTAAAAATCCATGAGCAAATAATGGAATTATTAGATTTCCAAGCTGCAAATTCAGTCGATTTTACATCCACCGGTTTAACAAAATCACCATTCACAAAGCCAAATTTATTTCGACTATCTAAAGCATTAATAATAGCTTTAGTCCAAATCTCATAATTATCTCCTGTTAATAAATACTTGGTTAAAGAATTACTCGGTCCTTCGGAAGGGTGTAAATAATAAATAGTAGGAGCGTCATGAATGAGTTGGAGCTTCTTACCGTTACCGTTACCGGTGCCGTTACCGCTTCCGTTAGTCATGATTCCAAGCAAAGAAAAAAAGAACTTACGTGAGCAAGTTGAGGAGATGAGAAAAAAAATATTGGAACGAAGCTTTGCTGAAAAAAAGAAATTGGATCGTTAAACCTGGCTCTGATACCAAGATAAAACTTAGAACGGAAAAGATTTTATTGGTTCAATTGTGTTTTTATATGACCTAAAATACATGTATATATAGCAAACAGACTTGACCGAAAAGAAACTAGAATTAGGAAAAGTAAATATTTTCCAAAATCTATCCGACTAGAAATACAAGCTTACAAAAGATCCCGACAATATCGCAATAAAATCTCAAAATCAATTTTTTCCCCAATTTTTAGGTCAAATCAATTTCTTTCGTTTTTCTTCAACAATGCCAGAAACTTCCGCCGATTCCATTAATGAGGATGTTAATCCATTTGATGATCCTTTGTTTCTGAACAATTCCGATTACTCTGGTATGGAGGTGATAGGTACGAAGTTTAATGGCGAGAATTACATCTCCTGGTGTGGCGCAGTGAATCTTGCACTCGGATCGAAGAATAAGCTCGGATTTCTTGATGGTAGTACTGCGATGCCGGCGATAACGTCATCGACATACAAGAAATGGTTGCGTAGTGATTATATGGTTCGATGCTGGTTGATTAATTCAATTGATCAACATCTGAAGGAGAGTTTCCTATATTGCAACTCAGCTATGCAGCTGTGGTCCCAATTGCAAGAGAGGTATGCTCAAACTAATGCTCCCTCGCTATTTCAATTAAACAATATAATTGCTCGGTAGTTGAATATTTCAATATGGCTTCGTGTTCATGTAATCTGCTTAAAAAATTCTCGAAAATGCTTCTTTTGGTGTAATCACTGTCACTGTCACAAGGCAGGGCATACTAGAGACTCTTTTTTCATTCTTCACACTGTCCATGCTTCTCTGCAGGTATCAGAACACCCCGTTTCAGCCGTTGCCTTTTAGCGATTTCAGCTATGGCGGCACCACCTTCTCTTATGGGTATGGCAGCAGCACCGGCATGGCGCCCGTCCCCCCTTTGCGCTTATCAGAGGCTGATTTAGGCAGACAGTATGACTCTCCATTTCCTATATTAAACATTCCGCCTTTCGATCATTGCGACTAGCTC
Source organism: Silene vulgaris (assembly GCA_036897335.1). NCBI lineage: Eukaryota > Viridiplantae > Streptophyta > Magnoliopsida > Caryophyllales > Caryophyllaceae > Silene > Silene vulgaris. The sequence continues at coordinate 12,622 of JAYMSF010000549.1, read as the reverse complement.
ATTACTTATCTTGTTCAATGATTTTTTTCCTTTATCTTTTTAGAATTATACAAGAAAGAGAGGAGAAGGCAAAGAAACTCGACGACAAGGTGAGAGATGACCTCGAGGAACGGAGGAAGGGGGATTTAAGATTAGCAGAACTGGCTATAAAATTCTACAACGATGAACATGTGCGCTACTCGACTCTTTTTCTTCTCCTATATTGCTTATTCGCCAACCGTTTGTATTCTTATTTGTATTTATAATTGTATTTGTATTCATTCGTCTTGGTTGCTGGAAACAGGGTACTTCTTATGAGGTTGTCGCAACCCTTGGAAGCTGTCACCACTTGCATCTTGGACACTGGTGGCACTGCAATTTCAGAGCACATGATACTAATCGCCGTTCCTCACAGCCCAAGTTATTCTTCTCCGAGTTATTTTGTCCCGGTGCTGATATGATTAGCGCCAAGGTTTGTACGATGTTGGATGGCCCTGGTCAGCGTAAGTTGCTCTAATCTTCGTGTTTTATGTAGTTTCCTTACACGCCTTACAAATTTATCAAATGAGGATTCATGTCAGCCGACCTCATCTGTTCTCCTTTACACAAGTTTTCCGATATTTCCAACTGTCAATGCTATAAACTAGTAATACTAGTTCTGTCTGTCTGTTTACAGGTCCTCACACTGTTCGTGGCTGTAAAGTCTGTGGTGATGAGTTATTGCATCCTGTCAACGGATTTGAACGTGGAAACTAGAGGATGGTTGCAACTGCATTCTACTCCGTATAAGATTAGTCTAAGTTTTTAGTATTTCGGAACTGTTTATGAAGTACTCCTTGGTAATTTAGTAGGCCTTTTGGCAGAACATATGGAAAAACATTACCTTGTTTGATCAATGCTGGCTTTGTAATGCATTATATGATGTTTACTGATATGTGATTATAGTTATGAGAATGACTAATCGATACAATTCTTAGCAGAATTTTGATTATCTTAGTCGATGCAAATATCGTCACTATTTTTATAATAATGTTATTTGAAAGTGACTGTGATGTATTTCAACAGCAGTGTATATTAATACATGTAGACCATGAACATGTATTAATACTACAAGATTTACGGGATTTCTACGATGGGAAAAGGATTGGATAAACCAGGAGTTTCCATGCTCCACATATTCGTACTCCTGTTGTTTCGACTCAGCTACTGAAACTCCGTGTACTGAACTTCAAAACGAACGAAACAAGAGGGCACTCTAAGCGACCATGTTAATGTCAGTAATGAAACAGCATCTCAGCTAGAGAATGGTGTACTCAGGTCATAGATGGCGATGAAGGGCATTAAGACACTCGCAATCCAAAGTTTCCCGTCTTTCTCCTCTACTTCACTTATCGCTTTCACAACTTTCCCAGACCGATCCTCCAAGATTTGCAAGATTTCACCAGCAGGGTTGTACTTGACGATGATGCCATGAGGAAATCCTCCAATGAAGAGCATAAACTGATACTTCGCTTTGATTGGTAACTTCAGTAGCAAATCCCGTAATTTTGTTTGGGTTGCTAACCAGTAGTTGGAGCTACTACGTCGACAGTGCAACGCTACCCAAAAGTCCCCGTCTTGATTGGTCCTCACGTTATCTGGGAATCCAGGCAAGATTGCGAATATGTCTGATGTTCCCGCCTTTTCACCTTTCAGCCAGTATCTGATCAACCTGTTTGAAATTTCACATATTTTTAGTACATAATCCTGAAATTTTATACTCAGTATTTCATATCGTTCGAAGGACAGTAATCGGCTAAATACAATGCAGTACCTGCCAATAGTACCTTCACAGAAAATAAAGTAAGAGCCATCTTTGCTCAGCGTAACGCCGTTAGGGAATTGAATGTTACTCATGAGAACAGTAGTTTCTTTGGTCACTGGATCATACTTTAACACCCTACCACTATTTTCCGATGCGAATACCAGCTGCATGAAATGCCTAAAACCATATTACTCTTATCAGATCTCAAGTCATCAAATCGAAAATAATCAACTTTTAACACAGTTTTATACTATGGCTCCACTGGATATAACCGGGTATGAGTAATACCTGGTGACGTAAACTCATTTTCCTCAAGCGAGTTTTAAAGTACCCATGAGAAGAAACATACCTTCTCTGATAGGCAGTACTGCTATCAGTGAAATAAACATTTCCCTGATCGTCGATATCCAAGTCATTTGTAAACCTCAAGGGCACCCCTTCTGCTTCAGTTGCAAGAGATGTAGCCAGACCACCGTCTGGGCCGACTTTCATCAAACCGAAATAAGCATCTGCAATGTACAACTCACCAGTCTTCTTGTTGAATCTAAGGCCTAATGGCCTCCCACATATATGCTCGTGCTGTAAGTAATCTAATGGAGACGGCTTTGGGTCACATAAACTAGACCTGGATTTTCAACACACATGTTATTAGTCCATGGTGACGACCATCAGTTTATCAGTTTATTTGTTTTCGAAAGCACTAAATTGTTTGCGGTTCTTTTATTATAAAACGAGTAGGTGTTCACGCTGTTCAGTGCGAAACTGCGAATTGTGATGCAATTTTCACTGTAAGTATACATTGCAAGAAAAATATCTCCTGTTGAAATTGATAAGAGGGGAACAAACCGGTTAGGAGAAGTGTAGGCGAAATCAGTCCAATGATCACCATTCCAGAATACAACCCGGCCATCAGCAACGCCAGTGTACGGACCTCGCCCAAGTGGGTCAAACACGATACTTTCAGGTCCATGGATTTGACCCAGGAACTTAATTTCGGACTTCTGCAACAGGTTATTTGGGTCTTTGTTGGTTGGGATTACAGACCAGCCAGGCAAGTCCACTTTGTGAGACACAAAATCCGGAAACTCTGAAATTCCGCTGTGTTTAAACGGGTCAAGCGCACAGTACACAGCTAGAGCCAGGAGGAAGCCCGACAGCACCCTCGTGCGCCCGTTCATGGGTACGGATCGGGTTTTAAGGGAAATTGAGGTGGTGTTAATGTGTGTGGATGAAAAAGAAAGAAGCGAGCTTTGGTGGGAAATGAGGTAGTGGTGATGAATATATGGAAGAAAGGCGGTAGTTGAGAGAAGAGTATGCAGTTGGAACGACTTCAAGTTTGGAAAATGCAAGAAGAGCTGGTAACAAACAGAAAGGTTATGAGAATGAAATCATTTTGTTTTTGTTGTAATTTACGGAATATTTATTAAGAACTACTATAATTGTATGTATAAACTTGCTAAAGTGCTCGCAATTGGGCGTTAAATAGAGGTCATGGGCCGGTCAGGTTTGGGTCGAAGGGAGAAGTTGTGGTGTTACCGGACAAATACATCGGCCTAATATAGTCGGATCAACCATATAGTATTAACTGGGTCTGTGACTCTGCCTGCATCACTGCATGAGACATGCTATAGTCCATTTTCCGAGGCCCAGTAAATTTCTTCCCATCATAGATCCGAAATCAGAAGAACTTTGGGTTCGGAACTTGAGTTCGATAGAAACTTGCATTCCGAAAGGTCTATTACCATATCTTACCAATAACCCGTATGAATATAGAACAAATAATGAATAAATGAAAGAACGTAGATCAGAGAATAGGAATAGATGAAACTGTCGGACGCAGAGCTAACAATGAGTTGCTTATCTGATTAATCGAAAAGCCGAGTACATCTCTAACAATTACAATGGACTAAGAAGAATACAATGCAGCTTCAAGGCGAATCGCACAAGCAGCCATCCAACGAAAATAGAACAAGGGACAACAAAGAATACAATGTGTTCAGGGCTACAGACACTTGTAACAATAACTTCAAAAAAATGGGTTAGTACTTAGTAGAGGATTCTATAACCGGAAAATATGGTGAAGATGCTTACCCTAGTATCAAGCTCGGCTACTCAACTATTAATTGTCAGCCTTGGTTCTATTAACGAAGTTGACAGTCTTCGTGTTTCATCGTCAAGTTACTCAAGTAACTCCCAAGCGTCCCAGAAAATACGGAGCCAGAGACGAACAGATGCTACCTCTTAGTTAGACGCTATGCTCGGAGCACTAAATAAATAAATGAATAAATAAATTGATGGCTTTCTGGTGAGTACAACTCATCTCAAGTGTGTCCCCCAACGACAACAGATGCACGATGGCTACTCTGAATCTTCAACTCTTCTATAGAAAAGAACATAAGCTGCTGACGTCTTTATCTTATCTTCGCTGATGGGGTAGACTCTGCTATCGTCAAAGTCATACCATTTTCCGCCTCCATGCTACATCACCAAAAAATTGAATTGTACATGTTGAGTTAATGTGTTCGAATCTATGCTATACAACAACTATACCTCCCTCCTATGTTAAATTAAGAGGAGTCGGATATACACAGTTTTACCGTTGTGTTGGAAAGTGAAACACAGAGAGATGTGACGATGACCCGTAATGAAAACTGCGTATAGAATTGCATCGACTGACTGCTACTAAATACTAAATACTAAAAGAAGCGATCATATTTTCTAGAGCCAAAGAAGAGCGACTCTTTGGCTCAATTTTAAATGGAACAGTCGAAATCATGTATTCACATTAAGCTCAAACAGTTAATGAGCATTATTTATAAAATTGTCAAATGCATCTACTGAATGTCGGCCTGTCAGGTGTTAATAGGGAGCCCACTGGAATCAGCTCTACTGAAAGCTGTGATTTAACTCTAAAATGCGGGACAACTCCTGTTTTGAATGCCTTTCGGTGGAAAAGAGATAATTGATGCTCCAGAAACAGAGACTTACATGAACAAAAGCAGTATAATGGCCGCCTCCCAAGCTTCCATAGTGATTACTTATGGCATAAAGCACGTAACGGCAGGGTGCTTGCACATTCTTCTGGGCGATATACGTAGTCAAATCAAGATCGTCGATTGGGAAGTCAACAAACGTCTCCAGCTTGTTCTTTGTGTATCTGCTGTATGAGAATCTTTTCAAGTGAATAACAAGGATTTCTGGGAGTCTCCAAAGATCTAGTTTTTTAGTTGCTTGACGATGCTCCTTACATCCAGGACAGTACCTAGTAAAAAGAGTCAAGAAAAGGATGTTGATAACAGAAAAAAAAGGTTGACAACCAAAGGGAGAGAAGAATTTCACGATTTTCAATGCCTAAGGAAATAAAATCATTACTTAAATTGAATTTGGAAAGCCAGAGCATTTTAGAAGAGAAAGGAATATGACCTTGACAGCTTGTTGGAACAAGGCCATAATAAAGAAATGGTTCATATTTTTGGGTGTAATGAGAGAATCCCAATCGTAAATGGATGTCTACTCTATGCTAATTTAACAGCGATAATAATCATCATTTACCAAAGGGGTGGTTATGCGAGAGGCAATTAAAACCAATGCCAGATGCCTGGTGGTGATTGCCATTACCATGAAGACATTGGGGGATATTCCAAGTACGACAATAGCATAACCTTAGTTTCTGAACCGTAAAATAAGGATCATTATCAAGCTTTGTTGTAATTGTGCTTGGATAAGATTAGTCAAGCACGCCAAATTACCCACGCTACTTTCAACTTTCAAGCCTAAAAGTGACACGAGCATCGCGAGAGGAGCGGCTAAAGATAAGAATAGTCAATAACTTACTGAGTTACTTCACTATCAAGCCAAGAAATGAACTGTTCCAGATGCATGTGAAACGGTATAAAAGATGGTCAATGAATTCATGAGGCGATTTTAATAGCAGAACACTAAAGTTGACGATCACGTTGAAAAGGCAAGGATGTGAACATTATCATCAAATGCACCAATGATAAGGATATAGAATTTTGAAGTAAAATATCACATTCTCAAAATCTAAGGCAGATGAACTTACCACATATCTTCAGGTCCCAGAGGCTCCTCTTTCAAAAATGCCTCAAGGCATCTATAAAGAGAGACAGATTCCTGGGGTCTTTTGGCCAGGAATCCTGACTTAAAAATTTCAGGTAGAGTGCTTAGAAGAACAGTATCATAGAGTTCAGTCTTCCTCTCCGGCCAAGAAACAACAACATTAAATCTTTTTGGCAAATCCTCAAGAGCCACGGGTTCGGCTATTTCTATCTTTGTACTTTTGAAGCCTTTATCATCTGTAAGATAAAAGAGGAACTCACTATCATCTGCTATGTTAACACTGTCGCTACTAACATCTTTTGAGTCCATGGTTGAATCACTATTGACAAGATCTGTAGTATTCTCTGCCACAGTCGCCACCTGAGTGCACTCATTGACCTCCACATCCATATCATCTTTAGGCATAAGGAAAGGATGAAGCAACTTCATATACAAATTACAGAGATCAGATCCATTAATCTTGTTGCTGATTCTAGCCACAAGAGGAATGCCAAATGCTTTCCAGCTTGACGTAGGCTTCCCGTGGATATACTGCCTGGAATAGAACTTCTTATCAGAGTACACCAACACGGACATGCGTTCAAAAAATGAAGAAAGGATCGTATATCAACTATCATAACAATATCATGCAAATTTTAAGCTTAAGTCATCCAAGCTCTCAAAGACTATTAACTTGTTATTTGTCACTATTTATGATTACAAAAAATCCAGAGTTTTTTTTACAAAGTATCGAGTATGATCAAATGTCAACTATAAATATGAGTTGTCTTTCCAATTTTGAGCTTACATCATCCAAGCTAAAACAAATAATTACTTGTCACTATTTATGATTAAGAAATCTGCACACAATGTCTTATAGAATCTCCTAAACAACCAACTGACTCCAAAAGTTCAATATGCAGGATAGCAAAAAAAATTGTACTCACTCTTCCAGCTCCTGATGCATGAAAACAACGGTAACTGCACTTTCAGTATCTTTTGGTAGCCGATAAGCTACTAAACGATCTTCATCTCTTATCAGGGACAATGAATCAGCTGAATCTTCCAGAAAACGAATAATACGGTGGTTGAATATCTGAAAATAATATGTTTCATGTTAAAAACGAGGATATTGGCAAATTAAATGTTAAAACTCAACAGTATTAAAATCCATACTGGCATTAAACAAGTCATAAGCGAGAGTTACCTCAGCCACCAACAGTGTCTCATCCGCAGACAACGCACAAGCAGTGGCCAAGGCCTGAATGAGGTCTTCACGTTTCCCATACTTGGGTACAGTGACTGTCACCACAGTACGACTCGTGTCACCATCAGTGTTAATGACTGTCAATGCCATCGTCCGCATTGTGGTTGAAGGTAGGGGTAGTGATACATACATGAAGGGATCAAAAGTAACAGAAACCTTTCTGCAAACTGGGCAAACTAAGGTGGACTTATATTGACCCTACAACAGAGAAACAAAAAGATAAGCAACAGTCTCCAGAGCCAATCAAGTGCAAAACGTCAGAAGTGTGCACATTTCCATCCATCAGAAAAACTATTTCAAAATTCAAGTCGATGATCCAACAATAACAATAACAACAACATCAATAACAATAATATTGCCCAAGTGCTTCAAGGGTTTCTGTGAATTGCGGGGTAAGAGGCAGTCACATGTATACAATTTACCCCTCTATTAGCAATACATAGAGGTGGATATGACCCAAAAATGAAAATTGCACCAAGAATTGTATAAAATGATATTTCACCCCGTAAAAAAAAGAATGTTACTAGTTTACTGAGCCAAGTTGCTTTGTTACATAACTATTTCCTTATTGAAATGGAATCAAGCGTACAGGATAAAAGGACTAGAGAAGCAAACTTACTTGACACACATCAACAATGATAGAGTCATTTCGAGCCAGATGGTTCTGCCAATACTCATCAGCCACATCTTCATCTGGTCGATCATCCTCGTCCTTAGCTTCTACATACGGCTTTAACTTTACGCGGTTCAAATCTTCATGGAGTCCATCCAACAAGAAAGCAAGCAATTCCTGCATGTTCAAAGTCGGCAATGTGAATGTCCTCTTTCAGAACTGAAATTTCTCTGAATTGAAGGTAACTTAGATGTATAGGTGGACAAGAAAGAGACAGGAAGGCGCAGGAAAGACAGCAATTGAAGAATTGTGAAGCCACGTATTGAAAGGTATACTAACTTGGGAATCATGTTGATTGAAACCACTGAATTGAGGAGCAAAACGAGAAAGCTTCGCTTTAAATGTTCTCGGTGCAACGGAAGTCGCTCCAGGAGCCCACAACTTCCTTATTAAATCTCCAAAAGCCCAAGCAATTTCACCCTAGTGACAGGGTACATGAAGCATTTAATAATATTCATACACAGTAAAACAACATAATGCAGTCTAACGACAGAATGTAACACATACATCCATTCCTAACGGATTATCTCGATTGATTTCTTTGTTGTAGTCTCCCAGAAAATAGTCAACAAGCTTAGGAGTGTGTGCTAAGCACTGAAGAGCACTGTTCATGAAACATGTATTACCAAGATTTTGCAATCCTACCAATCCCAAAGGACCTGATTCACCAGCACTACCACTAAAAGTAGTGGAATTAGTCCTGGGAAAATGGTAAATATTTCCAGTGCTGCCATTTGATGTTGTAGACACACTTGAAGAAGAGGCTGCTGCATCTGTCAGCTCAGAAAACTCGTCTCTCCTTCCATCTCTGGATCTAGGAGAATCCGACAAACCATATATTTGCAATTCCAGGAGGATCTAAATAACAGAAAACGGTCTGTCATATTACGATACAAAGCATGCGGAATGTACTTGAAAGTTGGGCGTTGGTAGACATGCAATAAACAAAAATCACATTCAAAATGAACACATTGTGTGATCAATACCCCTATGGTCGTATCTTCCCAGACTCGCGGACCAACAATAATATATTCTTTCGGCGGAGCCAGTTAAAGAGATCACAACTTTGAACGGATAGCTAATGGTCCGTTAGAACTGAAGCAAAATCCTGACCAAAGAGAAACATGGAGAGGCCAACTTCTATCTGCTTCCACGGACCCTTGGGTTTCTAGAGTTACACACAACTTTGCTAATCTATCGAGCAGTAAATGGTATCTCTTGCCCAACATAGCAATCTGTCTCTTTCCAATCAACATTCATTTGCTTGTTCAGTTGTTCCCCAAATGAAGAAACAACAAATCCCGGAAAGGATAAAATAGATCTAGCTTGTTTGCCAAGAACCGAGATATAGTTACCAACAACTGTCGATATCCATTACTAAATAATGAAACAAATTAACAACAAAGTATGGCAGATAGAGTTTCTTTTAACTTTCATGTCCAGAAATCAATGAACTTAAAAGGTTGAAACTTGAAAGTAAAATTTTTAAAACAGGACAACTCAATTACCTCATCATCAGCTTGGCGCTGGACATCCTTTGGAGGTGAAGTTTTGTCATTCATGAAAAAGTGGCTTGTCCTGCCAGAGAAGTCCCGTATGTGCAGCTGTGCAAATTGACATAATCAGAAAAATGTTCACCTCCTTCCAGGAAAAGAAATCTCAAAATTAATCGAACAACTTAGAATTGAGGACTACAGATACATACCAACTCAGTCTCAATATTAAATATTTTGCAAGCTCGTCTAAAGAGTTCAGCAGCATTATCCTGTCAAAAGCATAATCAAAAGAGAGAGAGAAAAAGGTTCAGCCTCAATATAAGATTTCTGGCAAGCACGACCAAAGAGCCCAGCTATCTGACTGAAGCATATTCAAAGTGCCGGAGAAAAGGTTCTTGTAGAGGAGAAAAGACCTAAAAGTTAAACATGAAAAAAAAAAATCTAGAACCCTTCTAACTGAACCTTTCTAGTCTTCGTACTTGGTAGTTAATAATAATATTCTCCCCTTTACACTCGAAATCAAAAGCAATAGAGAAAAGATTATGGAGAAAGCAAGTGGCAGCAAACAGTATTCACTATTGCACTGACACTGAATTCACACTGTAGATGTACACACATCCCTTTAGACATCTCACAGGAGGACTATTCCAATACTTGATCAAACTACAACATCCATATAAACAAGCCAGTGTACCATGTCTTGGTATGGTATAAGATACAGCATACTCAAAGAGTCAAAGGGCTAATCGAAGTAATGGCAACGTGGTGCTGAATAGTAGACGTGACAGTGACCGGTTATCAACCTTTTGAAGGTTACTGCTAAAGTGCTACAGCATTCTAAGGTGATATCAGGCTATCACTCTATCAGATGTGATTATAGCGCAATCACAGAGGTCAGGTCGAGTGACTGATACTGAGAATAATTCTCAAATCACGAATTAAGACCTTGAATGGCTACATAACAACAGCTGGATTATAGTCTAACTATTGATGGAGGACCTCCTTATCATAAAGAAGACATTGGTAAAGATTAAATGGACTTACCTTTTTACTTATCTTGACCCCAAGTGAGTTTGTTTCCCGTAAAACAGAGAGTCTGAGTTGTAAAGGATAGACATCTGCCATATCAACGTCCGTAAAACTTTTGTTGCGCTTTATCGCAGATTTAGAATCACTATGCCTACATTAAAATTCTGAAATTAATCTCAGAGATCAAATACTTTGAACAGGTGTATCTGCTTTGAACATAACAGAAATTCCATAGTGAAAAATTCTCAAGCATCTTCTTTGAAGTATCCGTATATGAAACTCAAGTGTGACAAAAGAGGGTACCTACTACCTTGCAACAAACAGACTAAATTTGCTCTATAGCAGATTAGCATCCATATACAGACGCAATAGATAAGCTGACATTCTGTTGAAGGTACTGTACTACGCACTAGCAATCCTCGAAAATAATTGCTCTCTCATCTAGGTTGCATTGAATTGAACAACACATCATCAACAACGTTAAAAAAAAGCTTTTAGAACACCACTACACCAGACAAAATCACACCACAAACTTGCATGTTCCAAATAAAATTTGAACTGACTGGACTTAAATATTAAAAACGGAAATCATTCGAACAAAGGCTAACCATTTAAGTGCGTGCAACCACATATCGCCGGAAACAAGAGCATAATCACGGCTAGATATACCAGCTTCACAAGTCTCACTATTTTTTTCCTCCTCTTTCTTGAGATTAAACAAAAGATCGGAGCTAAAAATGTTGTTGATGAGCTTCATGGCACCAGCGTAAGATGATGCGGCCGATGCACTGAATAAAACACCTCTTTTCTCACTCTCAATTGTCGCTGATGCATCTTGAGCTTCCTTCCACCACCTTTTTCCATAACATTGTATACGATTCAATTACTTCCAATCAGTCAATCACAATATAGTCACAATCAAAATCAAAATGCAATACGAGATTATCAAATCAACAAATCAATCAAGTACTCTATTCACTGTTTCATATATCTAGCCTCATCTCCGATTCAATTACATTTCAATCAAACCAAAACACGGTACGAGATTACTAAATCAATCGATTCACATACTTAACGTTGTTCGTCTAAGATTCGATTACATGTAAATCAAACTCAAAATCAAAATGATGTATGAGATTACCAGCTCAACTAATCAATTGATTTCATCGATTCACATACATATCATCGTGTTCGTCTACGATTCAATCACATACAAATACAAATCAAAATCAAAATCAAAATCGAATGCAGTACGAGATTATCAAATCAACTAATCAATCAATCAATCAATCAATTCAATCGATTCACAAACCTAACGCCATTCGTCTAAGATTCAATCGCAATTCATTCGGAATCAAATTAACAAAATGCAGTACGAGATTAGTAAACTAATTACTATAATCGATTCGATTATTAGAAGGACCGATTACCGGAGAGGAACGAGGTAAACGCGCTGTTCATCAACGGAGACGGAGACGGAGGTGGCGGAGGAAGGCGGCGGGGGAAGCGGTGGCGTAGGAGGCGGAAGGGCGGAGGAAGATTCAGGCGAAAGAGAGTCCATAATTAGGGAAGAAGATGAGAGAGAAAGTATGTGGTGGTGGAATTTCAGAAGTGAGCTGGAAAATGGAAATAATGACTCAAAAATGAGGGAGACAAACGGTAACGGAGGCAGACAAAATGGCAAGGAATATGCTATTGGATGTTGCTATGTTAATATGTTGAGTTACTCACTTACTCTCCACTAAGAATTTAATGACTTTCGATTTGAATAATCCGACCTGAATAATCTTTTATGTACAGTTTATATGTTTGTATAATTCGATGTTTGTATGGATTGTATTTGATTTGATTTTCGTATGAAGAAATGCTCTGAATTTGATGTAGTGATGCAAAATAACCTATCATAGTTAGTTTGTTCTAAATATGTATTATCATGTGTTAGACCTTTTTAAATCACCTGATAGAGTAGCACACTCGAAAGTAATCCGAAATTAAGATGATCTAACTCAAACAGGCTAGACATAGAGACTTTTTCTAACCAATAGATCATTTCATTTTAAAAAGTTATTGTTACATCTAGTAAAATTCAACAAGAGTTATTTCTACTCCTATTTTTTTCTCATTGACATGTTAATTTTTCAATTTTTGTAATTGTTAAAAATATTTATGTTTTAATTGTGTGGTTTTTGTGTCAGATGCAAACGTAAAGAAACGACACCGACGAATTTGTAATTTTTAAAAGTATCTCCCTCTTAATTTAGTGATTTTTGTATTTTGGGTATGAATATTGAATAATGGCGTATCAATCAATACTA
>JAYMSF010000548.1:0-15237 GCA_036897335.1 Silene vulgaris | reverse complement strand
TTTTCAACCACGACTGGTTTGAGAGTTTTACTAGTGCAGTAGTACCATATTTTACATGTTTTTATGATTCTTTGTTGGTCAATTTTGTTGACTTTTTCTATTTTTAGGGTAAATTCAATTCAGGTTTGTGAACTCATTTATTTCCTAAGAGTACTTGAATTGGTAATTAATTACTTGCTATTTTAATCTACTGAACAATTAGTATGATGGAATGAACATATGATAAAATTGGAACGATACAGAGAAGATTGGCATGACCCCTGCGCAAGAATGACACGCGTAAATCGAGAATATAGAGAAAAGGTAAGGTTGATAAGTGAATAAGAGAGAGAAATGGCCTAAAACATTAAGATGATGGAAATATTTTATTCATGGAAGCGGATGGTCTAGAGGGTGGTTTTGTTGGCAGACTTCAAATCATTTTGGAAATAAAGCTATGATGTTGCTGTTGTTGTTGATGATTCGGATGGTCTAAGCACAAAGTGATTGGTAACTGGGCCGTATAATGAGTAAGGATGTAGAGCCTAAAATTTAAGGTGCTTTGTGTGCTAAAGAGGAAGAATCGAGATGTGGGTCATAGGGAAGTGATAGATTGAATCTTAAAGGATTGTAGTGTTTGTTTCCTGGAGTTGAAAGCGGACATTCGTGAAACATGCTGTGAGTGAAATGTGAGCATAATTACGTGGAAGATTAGGTGATTTATGTTAATTTTGTGGACATTATGGAACCTCAGTTGTATGCAATGGTGGTACGACTTTTGGAGAGGAGATTCATTGCTTTGAGACTGCATGATTTGTGGATAAATGTATAGGGTTTTTCATTAGTTACAGTATGCTTTTGAACAGTTTTTTATTGGTAACTTTGATTTTAGGTTTTATTTGAGGAAAGAGTTGTCTAAGTGGAGGATTTAGCAAATACCGTGTATGTTCTGTTTTTCTATAAGCCTTTCACATCATATTACTCATGACTGCTGCTTCTGACTCAACATAGTTTTTTGTTTTTCGAGTACATTTTTGGGGGATTTAGGAAAAATATTAACTTCGAGTATGTTTTGTTATCACCAGCACTTGTCCTGTGACATAGCCGTTTTGCATTTTTTAATAGCAGTTTCTTCAAGGTTGTCATCTGATATATACATGCCTGTCATGCCAGTGTCTCTCCATGTTTCTGGTCTAGTGGTCTTTCATGTTCAGTTGTATTTTCGGAAAATTTTGACCAGTTTACGTGGTTTGAGTGCTGTTAAGCTGTATTATACATTCTTTTAGCTGCTTGTGTAGTTCTTACCTATTTGTTGCATGCATGTTGACCTTGTCATTGTTCTGGCAGGTGGAAGGGAGGGTTTGTTTGTCGAAAGAGGCTAAAAACAGCTGTCTAGAGTTTCTGAGGCAGAAGAGGCTTCAGAAGATTAAGTCAGAAGCAGGAGCAGAAGGTATAAGGATGAGTAATGTACTTGCTAGAAGTGGAGGGGATGCTTTGAGAGGTTCTGCTTCATATGGTTTTGGGTCACATGGTGATGCGGCTTCACTTTCTTACTCTGCTGTTGCATCAAATGGAAATGACTTCCCTCCGAAGCGCAAAGTTAATAAATTCAATATGACTGATGTAGATTGGACAGAGAAAATTTCAGAGTGTCCTGTTTACTGTCCAACAAAAGATGAGTTTGAAGACCCTTTGGTTTATCTACAAAAGATAGCTCCCGAAGCATCTAAGTATGGTGAGCGTTTTTTGGGTCAATATGAGTGGTGTTTATGGGTCACCAAGTTGAGCTTTAGGGCGGATTTCCTAGGCATAGCCCTATTAGTTTCAGACATGTATTTTATGGTTCCTTTTGAAGGTTGATGCAGTAACTGAAACTGTAGCACATCAATTTTGGTGGGTCATAAATCTTTGAGGCAATATTTACTTGGTATAAATTATATGGGTATCGGGACGAATGGTGCTAAGTCGAAAGAAAACACGAGTTAACTTTATTTAGTGCATATGTGCTATACTTGTTTGTCTTCCTAGGAGTTTTTTTGAGAAACATGGTAATTGGAGAAGTTCTACACCAGCTTTCACACTGTAATTAGTTAATTACTGTAGGTGAATTGTGTGTATTTACGTCCAACTAAAATAAAGACTATTTAATTATCCACGCCAATTAGGTTTTCAGGGAAATCAACATGTTGAATTACGCCTTTTATTTTCCGTTTTTTTTTTTTACTCTTTTGGGGGCGTGTCTCCCTTTAAAAGATGTTTATGGGAACTAGGAAGGCTAGACCTCATATTCTGGGAGTAAGCTAGAGATACACATTGGTGGAGTTGGGCAAGTGGGTGAGCAAAATATCTTGATTGACAATGAAATAGCTGGTTCCCAGTACAACATTACTTGATTGTGGAAACTTAGTAAAGGTTCTGTGTTATTTATTCATGTTATTTGTTTTGGTATTCTGTAATTTATTTGGTTTTGACTGATAACATTATAAGTACACCTATATAAAGCTGTATAATGTGCTATTGATGTTATAATTGCTCTATTTTCCTGAGGATTTGCCCATCTTGACGTATGTAGGTATTTGCAAGATTATTTCTCCTATAAGTGCTTCTGTGCCTGCTGGCGTTGTTTTGATGAAGGAGAAAGTAGGTTTTAAGTTTACAACAAGGGTGCAGCCACTTCGTCTTGCTGAATGGGACTCTGATGACAAGGTCACTTTTTTTATGAGTGGCAGGTGAATTTCTAGAGTACAGATTGCTGATGATTATGATGTTTGTTCTTTATTATGTTCTTTGGCTTCTGACGAATAATGTGATTTTCCAGACATTATACTTTCTCTGAATTCGAGAAAATGGCAAACAAGGCATTTTCACGCAGATACTACAGCACAGGATGTCTCCCAGCTTCATACATAGAGAAGGAATTTTGGCAAGAAATAGTTTGCGGAAAGATGGATTCTGTTGAGTATGCTTGCGATGTTGATGGGAGTGCCTTCTCATCTTCCCCCGGTGATCAACTTGGTAGAAGCAAATGGAATTTGAAGGTGTTGCCTTGCACATCATTTTTGAACCTTTCATGTTATGAGCTTATCATTTTTTTGTTTGATGGTACTTGAATCCATGTTATGTGAAGATGCAGGGATGTGGCAATATTCATGTAGTAATTCTAAAAGCTCAGTGAACCTTAGAAACCTGAATTTTTTTGGTGTGCTTTACTGGTTCATAGTACTCCTAGACCCTAGTTCAGAATGTTGCATACCTTTGAAACCCGAAATGTTTCTTTCGATATTGTATGATCTATTTTATCCGGAACTTGGGTGGCATCGCAAATTCTAATAGTTTTCCAGGGTATTCTAATTTGTTTCAGATACTGCTTAATTATCAATCTTGTATGCATACTATGTGGCATGGCAAATTACCTGTTTTATTTACCTATTTTCTTAAGCAGTCATCCCTCATTTTATGTTATTAAGTTAAACCGATCTCCCCTTCGGTCTTCCAGATATACGCTTCCTCACATTTATCCGCCTTTGTCTCACACTCCCATGATTGGCAATTTGCAAAAATGGCAAATATACTTAAGTTACCTTTAATTTTTTTTTATGCAGTACTGTTATGTTGCTGTAACTGTTGAATTTGTATCTTTGTATTCAGTTTATTTATTTACTTTTACCCTTGTGATTTCAGGAAATTTCTCGTCTTTCCAAATCTGTCTTGCGGCTCTTGGAAACACCAATCCCGGTATGGCTTATAACACTCGGCTAAGCATGAAACTGTCTCTCCTGCTGCTTTATGTTTTGTCATTTCTAAGTTGGTTCTTTTTGACAGGGGGTAACAGATCCTATGCTTTACATTGGCATGCTGTTTAGTATGTTTGCCTGGCATGTTGAAGATCATTATTTGTACAGGTATGATTTACCTGTCAATCTGAAATACAAAGTAATAATTTCATCTGAAGGTTTGCTTGACCATGCATTTATTTCTGGGTTCTTTTCCTACTGTGTTGCAGCATTAATTATCATCATTGTGGTGCTTCAAAAACATGGTATGGTGTACCTGGTGGTTCAGCATTGCAATTTGAAAAAGTGGTGTGGGAGCATGTGTATAACAAAGATATTTTATCAACTGAGGGAGAGGATGGAGCTTTTGATGTACTACTAGGAAAAACGACGTTATTTCCTCCAAACATTCTTGTAGAACATGGTGTTCCGGTCTTTAAGGCTGTGCAAAATCCTGGGGAGTATGTAATCACCTTTCCTCGTGCATATCATGCTGGTTTCAGCCATGGTAAGATGGTTTTCTGATTTACCAGTAGGTTATATTTCTATTTCCAAAATGCCTATATCATATATCTGCTAAATTTGTTTTTTATTTTTTTACTTCAGTTCTTCTCCTATGAGAGGTTTTATATTTTTGTAACAGTGATAAACATATCAGTCAAGAACTACTCAACTTTCTAGGTCTCAATCTAAATTGTTATGTTATACTCCCTCTGTTCCGGTCATTTGTTGTCCTTTTCCATATTGGGGTGTCTTAGTCAATTGTTGTCCTTTCTATTTTAAAAATGAACTTGATGAGCAATTTGATCATTCACACTCAATTTGTCCCGCTTGTCATTTAGTACTGGCCCCTTCCTCTTTCCTTGGTCTTTGTGCCAAAACCAAAGGACAACAATTGACCGGGACGGAGGGAGTATTAAAACATCATTTGAATTTTTAGAACGAGCTAATTTTTTAATGAGGTTAGTTTTAGAAATGAGACTGTCTTATACAAACACTTGGGTGTTCATAATTTAGAATGAGACATCTATTTCAGTTTCAGAGTGCAGCTTTTGTTGTTTTGTTTCCTTGCTTTTAAAGCTTATGAAGATTGACTATTGTTGCGTATGAATCCATATCTTGGTTGGTTTTAGGCTTTTAGTTTATAAATAAAGGGACGATGGGTTAATTCTTGTGTGATACTTCACTTTGATAGTTTGATGTCTATGCTAGACGAGCTGATGTTACACTTTCATAATTTGGAAAGCAGAAGTAAAGAAATTCCCAAATTACCATAAAAGGGCGTTAGAAATCCAAATCTAACCTCTAAAAATGACATTCGTTGATTTCTAGTCTGTGCGCTCTATTTTGTTTTCATAGTTTTCCAACACTCCATAGAGCATTAGAAGCCAACAGAAACAACAGTAGAAAGACCCACATACTAATCGGGAATCATTGTTTTGGTGTCGACATGGGGTGTTCCAAGTACCAACACCAGTTAAAAACTTCCATTACCATTGCTATAAGCTGATAACCTTATGTCAGAATAGGCTTTGCTGTTTTAAAATCCTATATATGGCTTATGAACTTGGTTGTTTGTGTTAAAAAGTTGCCCATTACAGTGGATTTGGTTGGACCAAATTGAGCGGTGAAAAATCGTTAGTTAGAAGTGAGTGCTTTCATGCTGATGATGTAATCCCCCTGTTCCATCAGGACGAGCAGTTACATATCAAGAGTTGACTGCTTGTCCTTTTTATAAATTATATGATTTCATGATATATACCTTTGGCTCTTGGCCCATTATTATTATTATTATTATTATTATGGAAAGTTCTGTTTCAACTAATATGGACACATTTGACGTTTTTCTTTTATGGCGATAGTAGTGGCCAGTGTGTTGCTTTTGTCTTTGACCACATAATGTGAGGACTCGTGATTTCCAAAGTTCAAGTGAAATTCATAGGGGTTCTCTGAAGTTAGTAATGCTGGCTCAGTTTTTGTTGCCAGAGGAACTTGTTAGTTGCTAGTCTTGCTACTTGTGGACTTTTTTGTTTGGTTGTGTCAGTAAATCTGTAGTGTTCTTGTGGAATGGTAGTTCAACTGATGACATTATTACTATTAGACTTGTGTCTTGGGTATTTGCTAATCGTTACATCTTTCATCACCATTATCAATGAACTTACATTTTCTATCTTCAGGTTTTAACTGTGGTGAAGCGGTAAATTTTGCAATTGGGGATTGGTTCCCATTGGGAGTCGTTGCAAGCCGGCGTTATGCATTTCTAAATAGAATTCCTCTACTTCCTCATGAGGAACTTCTTTGCAAGGAGGCAATGATTCTGTACAGAAGCTTGGAAACTGCATATCCAGATTATTCAACTACTGATATGATTTGTCATTCCTCAGTTAAAGCTTCATTTGTCCAACTTATGAGATTCCAACATCGTGCTCGTTGGTCGTTAGTGAGATCAAAGCTCTGTTCATCTGTTTCCTTGGATGCTTCTATCACGATTTTATGCAGCAAGTGCAAACGTGATTGTTATCTTGCCTATGTCAGTTGCAGCTGCTTGTTGCATCCTGTGTGCCTTCGTCATGGTATACCATTTTTGTTTGGTACTATCTCCACTCTAAATTTACTGTCACCCTTGACTTTGGTGGTTAACCTTGGTTAACTTGGATCTTTAATATCTTCAAATATATGAAGAGGTACAATTTGAAATATCATGCAAAGTTTTAAAAAAAATTAGTTTCATATTTTCATTTCAAAAACTTGCATCTTCTATGTATTGTGAGGAAATATTGGTAAAAGTTGACATTGTTTGACCACCAAAGTCAAATGGGAACAATATAAATGACATGGAGGACGTTGTAAACTGGTATTGGCTTCACTTTGATTGTCTTATAACGAATCTGTTTCTGCTTCATCCTAGATTTGAGTATGGTGAATTTCCCTTGTGGCACTAGCTGTACCCTAATGGCAAGACAAGATCTTTCAGAACTTGAAGCTGCTGCAAAGAAGTTTGAGCAGGAAGATGCAGTCATGGAAGAGCTCAAACAATTGATTGAAAATGAAGATGCACAGTTGCTGTCGGATATGTTTCCTATCAAAAAGGATGAATATCTACCGTATTGTGATATAAATATTGAGCTCTATCACAATGTTAATAACACCCTAGATCAATCGAAAATTAGTAGGGGTACACAAATTGCTACCAACAGGCCAGATACTTCACTCTCTAGTGCTGCCTCCACCCTCTGTTCTTTCCGAGTCCAGGACTCTTCACCTACTGATAATGTAAGTAATCATTTGCATTGATGCTTAATTTATTTCTTCTTCCTTTTTCAGGTTCTAAAATAAACTATTCCATATACTGATATACCTTTTAACTTGGTATTTTTTTGGCTCTTTGCCTGCAGGTACACGACCTTACTAACTCTAATTTTGCTGATCATGGCAAGCATATATCTCACAGTAGTAGACACCACTCTTCTTTATCCTCTTTGTCAAATAATGATTGCTCGAGTTCTAATGAAGGAAACCAACATCAATCAGAACCTTCTTCTAATGCGGGTTACTGCAGCGATGATTCTGATTCAGAAATATTCAGGGTTAAACGTCGATCTTCTGTTAAGTTGGAAAGGAGGAACATTATTGGTGGTATAAGGTCGGGCCTTGTTCAAGTTCAGGTATTATATCAAATATTTGATTCTGGGCTTCCTGTAACTTGTATATCATCGTCTTTTTGATATGGCTTGCTATATTTCCATGTACCAATTCTAATGGGGTTGAGCCGGTTGACGTATATATTCTCACAAATACTCCCCCTTAATCTCTGTGCAGTCTTTGAAAATTCTTAGATATCAATTAGTCATGATATATGTTTTATGGTAAATGCTGTAACTTTACAAAAAAGTTTACCGGTGTAATTGCTTGTGATTACCAGGGTTTTAAACGGCTAAAGAAAGTGCCGGCAGGAGGACAATGTAGGGAGATGGTAACTCGTGATTATTCAAGTAGTGTACCCATCAAGGATACCAAGTTAGGTGATGCTAGGAACCGGCCTTCGAAAGGCCCTAACATTCGTGGAACCATTGAAGTTAAGAGGACGGTCAATGGCTCAACTTTGAAACACCGAGATTATACTATAAATCGAGGGTTTCTGCGGGATGCCGTGAAGAACACAAGAGAACTATCTTCAGTAGAGATAGCGCCAAAACGTCTCAAAGTAAAAGGCCCTTCATTCCTAGGGTCAAATAACAGAATACATAACCCTTCAAGCAAAACCCGTATACTTTAGACACATTAGCCCGCCCGCCCAACTTCTAATTTGTTGGGAGGTCGGACTTTGCTAACTTGTTTGGAAATAACAGAAACAGATATTGGGAAGCATGGAGGAATTAACAGGGCTGATATCCACAACTTGACATTCTTTTGTGCAGGCCTCAAATTGAGGCAAGTCTCATCCGATTGATCCGATTCTTTTGCTGGAGCATTTTTCTGTCGTTGGCAGGAGAAGGTTCCGCAGTTGGGATATATTAGAATTCTGTTGATCGCTTTACTGTATATTTTCGATTTAGGCAGGACTGGAATATTTCCAGTATTCTTAGCTTACAGTAATCTACTCTTCTTACTTTGCCTTCGGTTCCTTATTCTTTTTGTAGCTACAGGTGATTGTAACCTTTGACTACATCAATAAAATGCAGAGGAAAGCCCTTCTTTTCTCGTACTTCTCCTTCTTTGGCTATTTGATTATTCTGTGTACTCAATGTGACGATGTTCTAATGATTTTTTGGAATGCAATCATCTCATTTAGTCTGATTTAAGCCGGGTTGGACCACAAATGTTGTAGAGCTCTCTTCATTCCCACCTGATAATCTAATTATTGAGGGGGTGCAAGGGTTTTGGATACTTTCAGGTATCGATTAAAGGGCTGGCTTAAATGTCTTATACCATTGGGCCGTATTCCTTAGTTATATGCAGCAATCAGCATAGCAATAACAGATACATGAAAACCTAGGTGATCTTAAAAGGGCGAATATAAAGTTGACCGAGTTTAAACTCATGTTATGAGTACTATTCTTTATAACTTAATCAGCTAAGTTAACTAACATTTATCGGATGTCGATTATAACAACTTACTCATTTATCCTTATACCATCCACTTTGCGCCATCATGGCTAAGTCAAGCTTGTGTTTTCTCTACTCATTTAAGAAAGGAGAAATGCAATTAAGAAAGGGTTTTGTCACACAATCTTTAAAAAATGTTTTTCCAAACACCATCTTAAAAAAAACACAACCTTTAATATATTTTTTTTGTCAAACACAATATTTTTGACCGGATTCCGTCAACTTAAAGCATTTCCCGACTACTTGAAATGGGTTGACTTTCAGTTGATATTTGAGATAGCAAACTCTTTTAATTTCTCTCTTATTTTGCTGTAAGAAAAAGCCCTATGCTTTACTCGGCTACTCGCATATGAGTGTCTTACATTAACAATATAAAGAGCTAGCAGGTTTTCTCGTTGTCTAAAAAAAAAAAGATAGTAAGTTTTCTCATTTGGATGTGATTCAGGCCAACCCTTATAAATTTAACAGAAAATATGATCAGATTAGATATCCTATTTTACAAATCATCTAAGTGAACCTGACTTCAAAACAAAGAATTAAAAAAGAATAATTTTTGATTTGATTGAATATCGAGACTTTGTACCAAAATGCCACCAAATGTCATTGTAGATTTGTAACCTCTTTTTGGAATAAAATACTAGAATAAATAAAAAATAGAACTACACAAGTCCACAACAAAGTAATAAGGAATTATTTGAAGGGGACAAATTAAAGTTAAAAGGAGGTAATATAATTGATGGGTTGCTATCAAAAATATGTTTATGCATAAAATGTGCTCCACTTTTTTGTTGCTTTCACTAAGCTATTTATACACTTTGTTGACATATATCTTCAACTTTGGTCATTTGCAAAGATTCATTATGTCTCATCTTTTGTAAGTGTCTTTGCACATTTGTAGGGAGTGCATATGTATCAATCTTAGAACTCTTAACTAGAACTAAGAATGGTATAAGAATGCAACTTTCTTGGAGTTCATCTCCTGTCATTCTTTATGTGTTTGGTTAAGAAATGAGAACATGCAAATGTTGTATAGATTGTTCCACTTCTTAAGTATGCATCACTTTATTTGACTACACTTTTCATGTTTTTAATTACTTGTATCTTTAATTTTAGGTCTAGACTTTGGCCCATCTTATTTTCAATTCGGTCTTCGGCCAGGTATGGTTTGGTCCGGTCTGATCCAGTCTTAGACTGATACTCATCCCGGTTAATTAAATACATATACTCCCTTCATCCAGGTCATTTGTTTACATTTGGTTTTGCCATGAAGATTAGGGAAAGAGAAGATGACCAATTATTTGATGGCAAGTGGACCAAAGTGAATGTGAAGGATCAAATTGTTTATCAAAAGCATTAACAAAATAGAAAGGTAAACAATTGACTAAAATACTCCAAAAATGAAATAGGTAGTCAAATGATCAGGATAGTGGACATACAAATTAGTTTAATAGAGACTAATTAAACAACAAATTCAAAGTGAGCTAGTTGAGAATTGGCTCCTTATAACCCAATTGAATTCTTACTAATGTCAAGTGTGATAAATCAATAAGCTACTCTTTCTAACACCACCTGATTTTAGGATGAAACTTCTTCAACGTTATAAAATAGGTTATCTCGTATCTTTACAGAGTTACAGGTATTGTTATATATAATCCTTTTCGCAAATTTAACAGAATTTAATTCAAATCGATCACATAGAGTTACCCATTTGTAGTGTAGTTGGGTAGGATCGACATATGAGTATATAACCTAGGTATGGGAAGGGTTTGAAAGATGAAAGTTTTCCCTAATAAAGCTAAAGTTAGTCATGAGTTTGAAAGTGCACCTCTGTACTATGTCTCTTGTTGATTGTTCATTTACCTAACCTTCATCTTTAAGCTACTTCAATTCTCTGCCTACTATTCCAAATTAAGGTTTCACTTTGAAAATTGTTACATAGTTCATGCTTGATTGCTTTTGCCAAATATATTGTACAAAGTTCAATTCACCATATCACCAACATTATTAGCACTAATCTGAATACTATACTTCCTCCATTTCAATCAATTCTATACATTTTATTAAAATATAAATCACATATATTCAACAAATGTATAGAAATGATTGGAATGGAGGAAGTACGTTCTTTTCGAAATTTATCAAGACAAAAAGAATTAAAAATCCATATGAACAATATCGACAAAAAACACACGAGAAGATACAATTTATATGTCATGTTAGCACGCACTCCGACAGTTATAAGTAGGAAACTAATTAATAGAACAACGAAAGTATAAAATGACACAATGATAGTAGTAAACTGATCGCAAACGTTTGTTATTAGACGTCTTTAATTTCCGTAGACATAGATTAACTCCACAAATTTGTAAAGAAACTATAATGCCACTAAAATGTAGAGATAAAGCTCTTGCGCTTAGAGAAAGCATAAACTTTGATGGGTTTTAACCTTTTAGCCATTGAAAGGATAATCTTTGTGCTATTAACTCTATTCGTGGAACGTGGAAGGTACCTTGAGAAATTTCTTCTTCAATCGCTAATATCAGGGTCGAACCTTTTCCTTTCACGGAAGTAAAATTTACTCATTATTCTCGTGACGCCAATAAAATAGCTGACTTTATGGCCAATTTGGAGCATTCGTGTCTTTTTTTCGAGGTGATTTGAAAACATTGGCTTTTAGTCTCCTTCTTCATTCGAAAAGATAAAATACCGTGGTCCTTGAGACTACCCAAGGAGATCAATCTAATTTCTTTTCTAATAAGGAAAAAAAAAACACTAAAATGTAGAGATAAGCAATGAACAGGATCACGTGAGGGTGGCATTGGCTAAATCTACGCATACAAATGACGAATACACAAGATAATTAGCAGTAGTACGTTTGACGTACTCTAAAAGTCAATATTCCCCCAAACACAATATTCCAAGGACCCCATTATTATTATTTCATTGGAGAAAATTTTGGAACAATTTTTAAAGGTACCCCATTGTCGGGGGAAAATTGCTTGCTTCTAATTTACATCATGTAGATATAGTGTTTATCTAAGTAATTTTCAGGAATTTTATTTGGTAATATAAAGTATTTAAGTTTAATATTTCATTTTAATCTATCAAAATGACAAATAATAGGTTAAACTATAGATTGTTAAGTTGATTAATTTAGAAACGGACTATTATTAAGGAAAATAAAAAAGAAGACTAAAAGAGTCATAATATATGTTCTTCCCGCCTTAGAAATACATTTAGTTTTGTATTTATGAAATAAAAGCCTATGATTAGAAATGTATATGCTCATTTTTTCAAATACATGCTCAAAGACATACATACAAATAGTGGCGTTTACAATGGGAGTTCCTAAGGATTCAAGGCTTTACACTACCAAAATTGGTAGATGATCGATAGACTAATAGTAAGTTAGTAACGAGAAAGGTTTTTTAAGGATTCAGGGCAAGAGAGAGCGGGTACACTTTTGGGAAGGGAGTTTGCAATACATCTTACTTAATACGAAGTACTTCGTACTTAACTCTATTAATACCTTGAAATATGATAAATTAGAGATACTTATAATTATTATGTGATTTTTGATCATTAATAGTTCATTATTTATCTTAGTTTTTGTATTATTCATGCAATCTTCTTTGTGTGAGGAACCACAAAGATAAGATTAAGTTGATAGGTTTAACCCAAATCATGAATACCAACATCTAATAGGCCAATAACCTACTTTATCATGTTTATATGTACCCAACCTCTCTGTCCAAGTTAATAATTATCACTTTATTTTGGCATAAAAATCATGAAAAAGAGTCAAAATACCTTATTACCACTGTTATGCTCTTCCCCCCCACCTTATTTACCCTTCTTTTGTGCTGGACTCCACACAACAGCTTACCAAAATAAAAATAGATAGATAAATATGAAATAATACGTCCCAAATTAAATTAAATTTAGATAAGTCATTACCGCGACAGAGAATAATAATGTAAACAAAAACATAAGTTTACTCAAGAGCACTCCTTTTGAAACATGATTTAATCATACTTGTATGAAATTGCACAATTCACCAAGTTTGAAGAAAGTTGGAGCAAGATTGCGATGAAAGTGGCACTTCGGACGCACTACTTTATATATTAAGGATTAAAAGAAGCATCATTAAGCAATCAAGACACATACAATTGAAAGTTCCAAGACCATATGAATTTCTGGTAGAATATAATTAAGAAGTAATTACAAAAATTATATGCAAAGGTATTAATGTAAAGATTCCATTTTGCAGAACTCGAAATCTTGTAGTTTTAATTATCTTGATTTTAATACAATCTTATTCCTAGGGAAACTCAATTCAAGTGTGTTGTAATTAAATGAGGCACGATTTTCTCTCGTCTTTGTACCGACAAATTTCGGATGCTTCTATCACACATCTTCCTTGGAACATTACAAAGTTAACCATCTATTTTATGCTCTAGCTCTTTCTTAAATAATTTAACTAATTAATATAAAAGCATTATCGATTCTTTTGGTGTTAAACGAGCTAGGTCTAAGGCCAGTACAATAAATGGGGGAGGGGGATTTGAATTGACCTATTGTTAGGATACCTCTATCTTATCCACTGGATCATGCTATAACCTTTTCGGTAAAGTATTACCAATTCTCATTGGTCCCTATACCTGATTAGAAATAGATGTTAGTAAATGTCGAAAATATGCAATCTTATATATGTTATCCCATATAGAATATAACATTCTTAAATGAGACTTACTATATAAACGATGCATGAACAGATCAAACATTTTATTTTGACACTAGTGAATTTGTGAGAACGAATAAGTCTAATATTTAGGTCTCGAACATCAAAATTATCGTACAATTGCACTTGTTAAACTGACTAACATGGGGTTGCATACTTGTGTTGTAGGATATTATTAATATGTTTACATGTATACTACTCGGTAACTTCTCTATTTATTTCATTTCTGCTTAAGCAAAATAGTCCCCAGTACATACGTATATTAAACAAACATATGAAATTGAAAGAAAAGGCGAGAGTATAAAACGGGTGGTCCAAAGACCTTGATTATGATGATGTGATCGAGTAATACGCTGCCAAAGAACAGAAAATGTGAGTACATAGCTTCTATTTATGCTCCGTGTTGATCGCTGCACACAAAAATTCTTGGTTTCTAGTGCATTTTAGGACTAGTTTATAGTACTCCAGTGATGTAATTGTACGTTGCTGCATTGAGTTTACAAAAATTCAAAATTAATCAACAACATGCACGCATTTAAGAATTAAACCCCCAGCAAAAATGCTCCTTCTTTTCTGTCGGCTTATTAACTTAATTGTTATTTAATTAATCAAGTTTCTGGATCTATCTATCTTCATTAGAAGTTCAACTAACTAACAAAATTTGGATTTATAGAATAAATTCCTCCTAAAGATTGAATTAGGGACGTGTTAGATGTTGTAGTTAGGGATTAACGTTCAATCTCTTATATATGTTCACGGGAAAATATCGTACTAACCAATAGGAGTTCCACGCCTTATCGTGTACGTCCATCTTCACGTCTTGAGCCTAATGCATTCTTGTGTCTATCCCAAGTCGAACATGGGGCTCTGATACCATTTGTTGTGCGGAAGCGTGAATACCTAGTGTTGAGCATCTGCTGCACCGGTGTCCATTTTCCATAATAGTACGATATTATATATCCAATTTGGGCCAAGCCCTCACGGATTTACCCTTGGGCTCCTTCACAAAAAGGCCTCGTACGATTATTTTCTGGCACTTATAAAGATGAGCTTTCATCCTTACACCACCAATATGGAATCGGAGTTTACACCTTAATAATCCTCCCCTCAAACCAAGGATAATCATCTTAACTCGGCCCTTGACCTTCATGGAGAACTCCCACCTCTCTACATACTATCCCAACTTCTAGACACACCCTTAACATCAGCAAGTCATAACCTCCCCTTAACCGACAAACCATGTGTCTCCCCAAGGGTCTATTGTCCCTTCACGGGACTGTGCTACACTCGCGTACCAAACTCCTCTGCATCAATATAACCCTGGACTGGGTCCGAATCTAGTGCCTTAGCGCGCAACCCCGAACCTCCCTCCCCGACCACTTTTGAACTTACCATGGATCGCTTTTGTTGCCTCCATGCATTAAGCCTCAGCCCACCTCGCCGGGTCATTGACGATCTTCTCTTGGACGGCCTGCCGTCTCATAATTGTGAGTCCCATATCGCTTCTCACGAACATATTATCTCTCCCTCGAGCTATAGGAGTTCCATGCCTTATACTATAACTACAAGAGAATGATCATTTAGCTACTAATTTAGCAACTTACCAAAACTCAGTTGCTAAATATATAATTTAGCGAC
>JAYMSF010000547.1:0-15241 GCA_036897335.1 Silene vulgaris | reverse complement strand
CGAGATGAAGACGTTTTTTTTTTATCGATTATGATTTTCTTGTATTTCTCCAATCGTAGAGTTCGTACTATGTACTGCCTTTACGATTGCCTTTACGATTGCGGGAGGGTAATAGGATATTAGGCCCATTAGGGCCGGCTATGATTAGGGTTTGCTAAACTAGGTTAGGGTTTCATTAAGATGGAAGGTATTATAAATACCTCTACCATATATTCATGTAACGGATCAACAATTATCAATAATACAATTATCTTATGCAATTATCTCCCATCTATAATCTTATCATATCCCGTGTAACAAAAAACATCGAGCCTCTTCCATTATGTGGTCTCGTACTTAGAAAAGGTCTTGGCTCTCGGGTTTATTATTTACGTGCTGGATATTTTCATACCACCTATATTTGCTTAACAACAAAAGCGACACTAGATCCTCGTGAATTGTCGATCACTAGTGGCTATGACCAAGGTTTGATTGCGGAGTTAAAGTTCGACTTTGGTGCATTAGGCTCGGTCAATAACCCGTCAATTCCCGAGAGAAAGCCGACCTCGTTAGTGAGCCATAAGGGATTGTTACTTGTAGACTATAGTGACGGTACCCACGAGGTACATAATCCAGTGACTAAACAAGTTTTTAAGGTGCCCAAGTCGGATTTGTGCTATGAAGCCCCGAGTCACGACGAGGAAGTTGTGGCTTTATCATCAACCTCTCAGACCGTCCGGGAATCAAGTGCTCATTTGTAATAATGAGATTTTCTCGTAAATTTAGTCGAGTTGAGATGTACTATTCCGTGACAAAACGATGGCATGGAGCACTAGTTCTAGGATTGCGCAACGACGTCAAGAGGGCACAATGGGCATTGGAAAATTACGTTGCCATATATAAAACTAGAACTCTTTCTTTTTATTTCTTGACGGACGCGTACCATGGCGTTGTTTTCAATTTCCGTTACCCTATTGATCGAGAAGCCAAGAGTTTTGCCTTTCCTTTACCAAATAGTCCTCTGTTGCATTGGAACGTTTGCCAACGACGAAAAATATGGGAAAGTGAGAAAAACCTATTTCTCTCATATTGTGATCTTACGAGGCTTAGAATTTGGAAAGCGGGTTCCACAAGACTCGACGACACTTGGGCATGGGTTCCGCAACTTGAGATTAGTAATTCAGACCCATTAAGGAATGTGGTTGGGTCGGGGAGGGACGATATTGTGAAATTACTTATTGCTGGTGATCGACTGAAACCGATAGCATTTCATCCGTATGATCCAATAATATACCTTCTCGTAGAGAAAAACATTTTTAGTTACCATCTAGTGAATGATACTTTAGTCGATATTGCTAAGATTAATGAGGATGATCTTTTCAAGAATACGAATGAGATCCTTGGATACCCGTTCATCCCTTGCATTACCTCTTTCCATGACGGCAATCTCAACAACCAGTCGCATACATATGGCCAATGCTAGCTAGGCACTAGGCAGCTAGGAGAGCAATTAATTTTAATAGCTAATCTTATGTAAGACTGTTGGACGTGAAAGTCGTTTTCTAAAAATCCATTTACAAATTACAACATGCTTGCTTGTGTAAAACACGAGCATTATTTTAGTGAAATAGTTTTGCATTACTCTCTATAGTATATTAGCATGCATGCTTGAATTGGTACCTTTCGGCCATTCGGGTTCAAAACAAAACCGAACCCCGTTAGGGTCGATACCATTTATTGAGCACTTAGCAACATGCTTATGAAAGCATGCAGGTGCACAGATTGAGTTCATAACACAAGTTGAATTATATTCGTAAAACCAACTTATAGAAAAATAATTCATTTACTTATAAATTAGCCTTCTTGCTCTATATAACTATATTTATCGATATGATTATATATTTATATGAAGACAATGATTCGAAACGCACTACTAAGCAATAGAACTTGGCACACAACAAGTTTGAATGGTTAGGAAGTCCGAACACGTACCGTAAGATTGAAACAAAAAAAATAACGTTATCATAAATTGATTATGCCTAAATCAAACTAAAAATAATTATTACTCCGTATAACATATTTGCATTATGATCAGTATATAACTATAAAATCGAACCAATTCCTCGTCGTGGCATGGTCCGATACCAAATTGACCTCAATTTGATATGAAACGGCATATGGAGTATATCCAAGAACCCAACTTTAACCCGACCACAAACTCAGATTATATGGTAATTATAATGAACAATCAACAAATTTATGTATCAATGGATACAACGAACTTTTAAAAAATATCGAAATCCGGTCCTAATAATGTTGCTTATAATAATTCGACTAGGGAATAAAAATTTAACCTGCGATACAACTACAAACGAATACTCGCAGTTGAATTCAGAATAATTCAATCAAATAATCCGTAAAAAACCCGAATTTATAACCAACCTAAATGACCCGATTACGTACCCAACAAGTGACATAAACAAACAACAAACAAACAAAATTTTGAGTCCAACAAATCTGAGATTCTGTTAAAATAATTACAAAAAGTCAGTTGTTTAAGTGGGCCCACCTTTACCAAACAAAGTCACCTGAAACAAACAGAACTTCCAAACTAGAGAGAGAAAGTCAAGAAACAGGAGAGAGAAACTCCAAAAAAAATTAAAAAATTAAAAATTAAATTGCACGTCGCAATTTTCTATTAATTCAATTTAAGTCAATTCAATCAATTAAGATAATTGGGAAAGAAATTAGGTATTTTATTCGGCGAATTTTGATCAATTTAATTGATGTATTTTGAAGTTGTAGAAGTCAATTTTGATAATTGATCGTTGATTTTGTAAATTTTAGGGTTTGGTTGGGGAAGATTGAACTAGGGATTTGAGAGAGTTTGATTTGATTGATTTGGTGTGTGATTGAGTGAAATTGGGGGTGAAATTAGGGTTTGTTAGGGTTATTGATTGATGTGTGTGGAAATGGTGTGTATAGGGGTTTTTGGGGAAGAATGATGAGGTTTAATTTAGGAAATGGAGGTTGTTGGAGTTAATTTGATACTGAATTTTGTAAGAATTATTGTTTATTTTTGGGGGAGTTGTTCAAATGGATGATTTTTCGAGGCGGCGACAAGGTAAAGGCTGGATTTTTCAGGTTAAATGGGTGATTCTCAGAGGGGTAGCCTCGCCGAAAGGGACATTGAGCAGGTAGTTGAACTCTACTGTGTATCTCTATTGGTTGTTTAGTCCTGAATCGCAAAATTTCATTTGAAACCGTCTTAAGCTTAAGAAGGCGTTTTTTATGTGATGTGGTTCATTTATTGCTAGCTAAGATGACTGTATTGTAAGCTTAAGACGGTCTTAAGCAAGACTAGCCCTTTTTGAATTTACTGGTTTTATTATGTTTGTCATCAAATTTTGAAATGCTACTTGTCAATTTTGCCTTCATAGCCGGAAAGGCGGAAATGCTTCTTATGTTTAGTGGCAGATTAGGTGGTTAGGGGTTGGATGTACGGAGTCTTACCCATGTGTTGTACTTATTGTTGGATGATGACAAAATGCAATAGCAAACTGCTATCCTAGAGGCAGTAACAATTTAGTTAACAATTTTTTGTTATTTTATCATATTAAAAAGCGAAAGAAATAGGGAGCCTTAGGTTGTGAACCCGATTTCATGGTGTTTCATGGTAAAGACTATTGCAGAAACTTGAAAGCATCTTCATTGACGTCTATATGTTGTATATCTTTTTAGTTGGTGAATCCCTTTAGAAAGTTTATTTGATTCTATAGCAGAAGAAATTGGGGATGTTTTTGCATGCATGCCAAGGTAGTTACAGTTTGGAGATATGTAATTCCAATGACATGTATAAACCTAGAGCAGATTTAGTCTATTATGTTCTTGATGTGCTCTCAGTTGATTCCGTTTCACTGATACTTTTAGGCAATTACAGCATTAAAGAAGGGGGCAACTTTACTGAAATACGGGCGAAGAGGGAAACCTAAATTTTGCCCGTTTCGGCTTTCCAATGTAAGTTTCTTATTCTATTTTTCACTGGTCTATGTGAACTTTACATTCCTTTTTTTAGTGTAAAGGGAGTCACGAGGGAAATAAGCATATTCTTCGGTTTCATGAGTAGCACACTACTACCATACCTACCGACACTACTAGCTATCTTAGCTGGCATTTGGCGATTTATAGATGTGAAGTGTTTAGTGATGAAAGAGGTTACGTCAGGATAAAATGACTGACTTCATCCATAACTGCAACTCAATACCTCGTGTTATAATAAATTGCTGTCCGGTTGCTCAGTCTACTTCCCTGAACAAATTGCTCTGTATTTTTCAGCCCTCACGCTGTTGATCTTTCCACTTTGTACAAACTTAGTAAACCTCACAAATCTTTACCTTTGTGTTGCCATCCTCTCCCCCTTGATGTATTAGCCACAAATTTTCAACCTTTTCTGTGTTTTGTGCATGGTTTATCATGACCCGAGAATTTTGAACCCGAGCTCTTCGAAGAAGCTCCATTCTCTTAATTAGCGGCATTGTTTTCTCCTAATGTGGGATCGGCATGGAGAGTGTCTGGTTGTTTGATGATACAGGGGATCTAACTTCTCATGACTGCTTTTTCTTCATTTAAACAGGACGAATCCTTATTGATATGGTACTTAGGGAAGGAGGAAAAGCAGCTTAAGCTCAGTCAGGTTTCAAGGATTATTCCTGGACAGCGGACTGTAAGTTTGATATTTCTTTTGAAGTAATTCACGAACGCTCTTACGTTCAATGTGATTGTATCCAATTTGTGTAAAGTTGGAAGAGTCACTATTAGTTTAATATTTTACTTTTAAAAAGTAATACATGAACTGTCTTACTTTCTATATTGATTTTATTCGTGCAATTGGGTTGAAGAAAATTCAAATTGTTTTTGTGTTGTCACTCTGGGGATTATAATCGGGGAGGGGTGTACTTTTTAACTTCACTTTTGGCTAACATAGCAATGTACTAGTAAATTTGGCCATTGAGCAACATATCTACTGTTAAGGGATTTTAAGCTTCCACCATGTGTGTGATGGTTGTTGGCTGTTGCATGGGCAAGAAGGTTCTTAATTTGACTGGTCTTGATCAGCTTATATACACCGCATCATTGAATGTTGCAGTGTCATAGATGTTATATGATAATGGTGACAGATACCATGCTTCAATACCATGAAGCCAACCTATAGTTTCAAGGGGTACCTTAAAATTTTCCTTCATATGAATTTGAAAGATGTGTAACTGTTAACCA
Source organism: Silene vulgaris (assembly GCA_036897335.1). Lineage (NCBI taxonomy): Eukaryota > Viridiplantae > Streptophyta > Magnoliopsida > Caryophyllales > Caryophyllaceae > Silene > Silene vulgaris. The sequence goes on along the minus strand of JAYMSF010000547.1, from coordinate 9,988 downwards.
AGAGAACTTCCTATTCTCTCAAGCTCTACACTCATGTTAATGAAGCTGTCTTCCGTAAAAATGATACTTATTCTACCTTATACTGTATTTTACATATTCTTTTATGGCGAGTTTTTCCACTGCGATTGCTTTGTTGATGAGAGCTTTGTATATGGTGCATGAAAGGGTGAACTAGCTTGATTCACGCTTTGTTCTTCAGAGAACCTCTTCTCCACTATTTGCCATAAGCCCACAATATGTAGGAGTTGTGAATCAGTTGATAACATTTTCTTGAGCTAGATGTGGTTACATGGATAATTCTCGCATCAATCACATTGCCATATTGGTGACCAGAGAAATGTCTGGATTTTCAAAGAATATCACATTTTGTTTTTTTATGTTGCCCAAAATATTTTGTGATATGAATCAAGTGATGATTTTTCTGTCTTCTCCAGGCTATTTTTCAGCGATATCCTCGCCCTGAAAAGGAGTATCAATCATTTTCACTCATTTATAATGACAGATCCTTGGACTTGGTGAGTCATTTTTATTGAATTTATGGCAATTGTCGTGTGGTATAGACTCATACGCTAACTTAACCACCTCCAATAATTGACTCCAGGAAATATAAATTTCTTCAACGACATTAATGGTCTTAATACTGTTAATTTTGGCTGATCTGTCTATAGATATGCAAGGATAAAGATGAGGCTGAAGTTTGGTTTGTTGCTCTCAAGGCTCTAATTTCTAGTGGTGGCTGGCGTAAATGGAGATCTGAACCAAGGGAAAGCAGTACATCAACGGATGGATCAACGAGGAGATTTCATCACTCATTTTCATCATTTGTCCGTATCCATACCTTCTTCCGCACTCATATCCTAACACAAATTAAACTTCCATCTGACTAATTGCTTTTTCCTTTGAACTACATTAGGATGCCGGTGATGGTCATAGCCATGCTCCATCCGAGAGTCCTCCACCAACTGGTTTAGGAAAGGCATTCTCTGATATAATATTGTATACTGCATCATCCAAAAGCTTTGGTCAGGTTGAGACATCCGCCAGCATCGTCACTGTGCCATCAACCTCTACTGTGGATAACTCTACAAACCGAACTTCAACATCTGATAATATTCGTGTTAGTTTATCAAGTGTCATAAGTTCATCAAGTCAGGGATCCTATCATGACGATTTTGATTCCCTGGGTGATGTTTTCATCTGGGGAGAAGGCATTGGCGACAGTATCCTTGGTAGTGGTACCTTCAGAGCTGGTAGTTCAGGTATTAACAAATTTGATGCTGGTCTTCCCAAGGCACTCGAATCAACTGTTGTTCTTGATGTCCATCAAATAGCTTGTGGTGTCAGGCATGCAGCTTTGGTAACCAGACAAGGGGAAATTTTCAGTTGGGGAGAAGAGTCAGGAGGCAGGCTTGGTCATGGTGTAGAAGTTGATGTTGTGCACCCAAAGCTTATTGATGGACTGAGTGGCCTAACCATTGACCTAGTTGCATGTGGAGAGTATCACACGTGTGCGGTTACGGCTTCTGGGGATTTATTTACATGGGGTGGTGGTGTCTGTAATTGTGGTATGCTTGGACATGGAAGTGAGGCCGGTCATTGGCTTCCTAAAAGAGTATGTGGCCCTTTAGATGGCATGAATGTGTCGTACGTGTCTTGTGGACCTTGGCATACTGCAGTGCTTGTCTCAACCGGTCAGCTTTTTACTTTTGGAGATGGGACTTTTGGTGTTTTGGGCCATGGAGACCGTATTAGCTCCACTTCTCCAAGGGAAGTTGAAGCCTTGAGAGGACTGCGAACACTTAGAGTAGCTTGTGGGTCTTGGCATATGGCTGCGATTGTCGAGGTGTTAGCAAGTGAACCTTTAAGCGCAGCTTCATTTGACAGATCTTTTTCGGCTATGGGAAATCTCTTTACATGGGGTCAGGGAGATAAAGGCCAGCTTGGACATGGTGATAAAGAATCACGCCTTGTTCCTGAATGTATAGAAGCACTAGCGAATCTAAATTTCTTCAAAGTTTCTTGTGGACGTGACCTCACAGTAGCTCTTACAACTTCTGGTAAGGTGTACACAATGGGCAGTTCTGCTTATGGACAACTGGGATGTCCTGAAGCTGATGGAAGCAATCTCGTTTGTATCGAGGGGAATATTGCTGGTATTTTTATTGAAGATATCGCATGTGGTTCTCATCATGTTGTTGCTCTAACATCTAAAGGGGAGGTTTTTACGTGGGGAAAGGGTACGAATGGACAGCTAGGGCATGGAGATAATGAGCACAGAAGTAAACCAGCAGTTGTTGAATTCATGAGAGATAAGCAAGTAAAGAGTGTGGCGTGTGGCTCCGAATTTACGGCTGTTGTTTGTCTACACAAATGGGTTTGTGGAAGTGACCATTCTTTATGTACTGGTTGTCATAACCCATTTGGTTTCCGGAGGAAACGGCATAACTGCTACAATTGTGGACAGGTGTTCTGCAAAGTATGCAGCAGTCGCAAATCTCTAAAAGCTTCTTTGGCTCCAAATATGAATAAGCCTTACCGAGTGTGTGATGATTGCTTTGTGAAGCTAAAGAAAGCAATGGAGTCTGCAAATGTTCGAATTCCTAGACCTGCTGGTAAAACTGGGCTTCAGAAACCCAATGATGGAGTGGATAAGGAGACGCTACTTCCAAAGTTAACTGGACTCTCACTTGTCAATTCTCTGAAAAGAACTGAAAGTGGTCGATCTAAAAATGGTACAAAACTGGGAAAGATTGAGGGCCCAATCTTGCCTATGATAAATGGGATCTTTCAATCTGGAAGTCATCATCAATCAATTTCTTCAACCCCTATTCATGGAGTCTCTAACAAACGTGTTTCAGCTTCTGCCCCTGGTTCTAGGATGGCTTCTCGAGCTGTATCCCCTATCTCGCAGCCCTGCAGTCCTGTTAGATCAGGAAGGTCACTATCGTCCGTCAGTATTCCTACATCTCCGGAAGTAGTGACTCCCAACACAAAGCAGACTGATGATAATGCGAGACAAGAAGTCGTTCGATTAAGAGCAGAGGTGAGTTAACTAATAAAGTATGATTGACTTGCTATCTAATGTTGCATTTGACATACATGCATTTATATGATACTCATTTGTTCACTTTTTGGGAATGAGAGAAAACCCTATAACCCTATAAGAAGAGCAGTGGAGAAGAAGGAGATGGGAAAAATATGCTTTATTTTTGTCCTTGATAATTAGGTCAACCTTTCCACTAGGTAGGCCCATGACTTAAGTATCAGTTTACTTACTCGAGCACCGTCTTTGGTGAGATTCATCTTAGGGTGAGGCTTTTCTTGTTATTTTCTTGTTAGTCATTATTGGACGGTGGTGAAGGTTGAATCCCCCAAGTAGGATTCGTGGTTATAACAGTATCATTGCACTTTTTCTTCTTACAAAAGATTTTGATTATATTGAACAGGTAGAGAAACTTTCCAGCAACAATCACCTTCTTGAAACAGAGCTGGAGAAAACCAAAAATCAACTTAAGGAGGCCAAGGCTACAGCAATTGACGAGGCTGAAAAATCTAAAGCTGCAAAAGAAGTCATCAAGTCTCTAACTGCTCAGGTAGCCTTTCCTCATTTGTAGAATTAACATTCACATAATCATGTCATTGCCTTATACCGAGTATTATTGTTTTTGCATTGTTTCATTTTCTCACTTATACCCCTCACTTAAAAAAAAAAATGACTAGTCATAACTCTTGGCTAAGAAAACAGAATTTTTTTTTAATGAAGTCGTAGTAAGATTTATGGCTTGTTAAAGATTTTATTTTTAATTTTTCAAAATAATGAGGGGTACAAATGTGAAAAACCAAATTCTCCTAAGGTGTCCTTTACTTAAGTACAAGTAGTCCATTGAGTTTTTTTTTAATCAAATATTTCATTTGATTAGCCAAAACATATGTGGCATTCTGGGTACAAATATATTAAAGCTAAAATAAGTAATGCCACTCAGTTTACAACAGCCATGATTCCGGTTAACATTCGCCTAATTTTGATAATATGCATCTGGTCGTTTGTTTTGGGAGCGAATATTGGTTAAAGATGACTAACGGGTACTAATAATATGGGGGCAGCTAAAAGAGATGGCTGAGAAGGTACAAGAAGGAAATCATGTTCAAAACAGTTCAGATTCCATCATTGGCCAATCCTCTAGCTCGACACACAATAGTGAGAATAGTCTTACAGGCCTTATGTCTCCAAGGAGCGAGTCAAATCTGAAAACTGTGGATTCCGTATTAACTAATGGCACTAAGCAACAGCCTGAGAAGACAGAGTGGGTTGTACAAGATGAGCCTGGCGTTTACATAACTCTTTGCTCCTTGCCGGGAGGAGGTAATGAGCTCAAGCGTGTGCGCTTCAGGTATAGTTTCACTAAACTTCAATCCCATGTTTCCCACGCTTTTACATGTTTTGGTGTCGTGCTGTCTTTTTACCAGTCATTGACAGTTTCAAATGATGATGCATGTTAGCCGACCCCAAATCGTTTTGGGATTAAGGCTTTATTGTTGGTATCAGTGTCGTTACTGTCGCACTGTCTTTCTCGTTCCCACATCAGTTAGTTATGTAGTCAGTGTCATAGGCATGTCTAAGGGTGTGGGACTGTGGGGTCACCGGTTTCAAAATTTTACGTTTTAAAATGCGAAATTGAGTCAAATTTTACCCATTTTACACTGATAGGCCCCACTGATTTCTGTTAATATATGTTGAATGAATTTTAAAGACCCCACACCTCAAATTCTCCATGTTTATGGTTGTGTGCGGCCTTCTCATATGTGAAACCACTCTGGATTCATAAATGTGAACCTTTAACTATTTGGTTAATGGATTAGATGTAAGATCGTCTCATAAAGTTTGTCGCTCAGCATAGTGATAGTTTGAATGTTGATCGATCAAGGGGAATGACCGTGTTCTGAAAGCTAAATTAATATTTTGTTGATGCAATCCTCCTGAGGAGATTGAAAACCTTCATAGATCAAAATCACGTACTCCATATTTGATTGGCTGATGATTTTATGGCCTGTAGTGTTGACCACTTAATCATCAATCTTTTCTTGGCTTCCAGTCGGAAGCGTTTTAGTGAAGGACAAGCAGAAAAATGGTGGACTGAGCATAGCGCAAGAGTATGTGAACGGCACAATATACAGAATCAGTAGGTCCTACGCTGACAGCAATGGTAGAAGGCAAAAACCCATCTTCGAAGATATGACCTCGGAATATAAATGTGGACCTGCTTGCTGGGTTTTTCTTGAATTTGCAGTTTGGATTCAAGTCCAAGTTCATGTATAGGTCACTAACAAGAGGCCATTTGCAGCCTTTTTTTCCTTTAGATACGAGATCCAGTTTTGCCGGATTTTTGAGTGTATAGTTAGAAAAACGATTAAAATCACAGAGCCATTGTAGCTGCAGATTTGTATAGGGCAGTAACAGGAGACCCATTTGTTCATGGATGATTGTAAATTTATCCGGAGGGATATTGTAGCTCGGTTATTACTTCCCCCAAAAAGTTCGGAGTAGCATTTTAACGTACATCACTGCTTTTGTAGAGCTTGCACTTTCTATCTTCTATGTCAAAGGCGAATATAAGTGTTTTTGAAGGGCGGGTTTGTACACTAAGACAAGACCGCTATTTGTTCTAGAGCCGACTTGTGGAGACTGAGCCAGCTTAGCAAGTTAGCATCCATAGGCCTCCCTTGAACCAAGCTAGCGAAGTCTCTACCTTGGGTCTCGACGTCTCGTCTCTATAGCCCCTTGCTTATAGAGTTGAGATTTCGTCACTAGGCCAACTTCAACAAGATTCATCTTACAGTAGGCTCCCTAGAAATAATTGTTTTGCTATATCGAACAAATGCAATAAAACCGTAACCATAACATAACTCAACGATAATTTAGGATTGATCAACACGTACCTAAAGGACTAAAACTATCACCGTCAATTAAAATGATGAACAAAAAAACATATTTTGACATTTTTATTACATTCAGGAAAAATATCATAATCACGCGTTTAATAATCATATGTATACGTATAAGAATCATATGTATAGACCTGACAAAATAAAGTTAAACTCGGAAATCAATCAAAAATACCTTAATAGGAGTATATGATTGATATACGATTAAAATAAACTGCACCAATTTAATCCGATTTGAAACCGAACCGAATAAACTCGTCTGCCAGATTTTACATGAGCAAAGTCCAAAAACAATCCCAAACATCTTCAGCCCATCAACCCGCCAAAATGACTAGGGTTTTGTAAAATCAAACATAAATTGAAAACCTGGGTTTAAATTCGTCTCAATAAACCCTAATCCCAAAATTATTCCGCAAAATCACAACGCCGTCGTGAACACCGCCATCTCGCCGCCGTGAGATCCGCCATCAATCATGGTTCACGTTGCCTTCTATCGCAACAGTTCGTCTCTTTCCTCTCTTCCCTCTTTCTTCATTTTTCTCCATTCAAATTATTGTTTTTGATGATTTTATGTTTTTTTTAAATTGATAATGAAATTTAAATGTTGTGTTTTTATAATATATTCATAAGGTGTTGAAAGTTTGCATCTTTCATTAGATATCTTGCTATAAAATTGTATTTTGTATCATCTATAGTTGAAGCATTCTGATTAAATGATTAATGATTTGGGATTGTTATCCTATTATAAAGGGAATAGCTCTCTATGCTTCAGCTGAACTTTGTTTTTAGCTTATCGGTTTTTCTAGCGTGTACCCTCGTCCTTTTGAGCAAACATTAATCGCCTATATGAGGAATGATTAACAAAAATTTAATTTAATATTCTAAAATGAGTTTGCGGTTCAATTGCGCACACGATATTAAAACTGGTTATGAACTATTTTCATGATTTATTCGGCTCCTCAAATGTTGAGGAGTCTCGGATATAGTTATTTTCCGGCAAGTTTTCAAGTTTTTGGTCTAGAATGAAGTGTCGGACAAGTAACTTACGACTTAAGTGGACTTAAGGGAAGTGCCGGAGTAGCATAGACACATTTTGAAAAAGAATTTGGGTTCAATTGTGCTCTTAGATTATAATCTACATTTGTTGTTCAGCTGAACCTACAGATGAGACTTTGAACTTGTAAATGGTTCATTTGTGCTTTGAACTTATCGACACATTTTTAAAATGATTTGGGTTCAATTGTGTGTGCTTAAGTTGAACTTACAGATGAAACTTGTTGAATAATATCCATGCTTTGAATGAATTGTAATCCCCTGTGTGATGTTCAGATGGGAAGACATTTAAGAAGCCACGTCGTCCATATGAGAAGGAACGTTTGGATTCTGAGTTGAAACTAGTGGGAGAGTATGGGCTACGTAACAAGAGGGAGTTGTGGAGGGTTCAATATGTTCTGAGTCGTATTCGTAATGCTGCAAGGCATCTTCTTACCCTTGATGAGAAGAATCCTCGTCGTATCTTTGAAGGTGAAGCCCTTTTGAGGAGAATGAACCGGTATGGACTTTTGGAAGAGAGTCAAAACAAGCTCGATTATGTGTTGGCCTTGACTGTCGATAACTTCTTGGAGAGGCGCCTTCAGACACTTGTATTCAAGTCTGGCATGGCCAAGTCTATTCATCATGCTAGGGTTCTCATCAGGCAGAGGCACATAAGGTATCTCCTTTTGTTACTTTTTTATTTGCCATTTGGAAATTTATTGTTTATTTCAGTTCATTTAGACATTTAGTGATATCGTTTTCAAGGCATTCGAAATTTGGCTTCTGTTACTGATAATAATGCAGATGGGGTACTGAAACACAATTTGTTTCCTTTGACTGCTCTACAGTTTTGCTGTTCTACTGTTCTAGCGGTTCGTATTTTATGCCACTTTACTGGGATTAGAGTATTAGGCAATAGGCATTGAAATACGATTGATTTACTAATTTTGATAAAATTTCAAAAATAATGTACTGCATGTCAAGGCCATCTCTTGAACTTTGATTTTTCTCCCTAATCAACACCGAAAGTTGTTTCTTTTGTAGCTAATTAGATAACATTGTTAACAGAATGCCGACTTGATTACTTACGCTCACCATTTCATATGTTATAGACCTTGAAATGTCACTTTGTATGTCAATTGGTATCGGAAAAGGAAACAAAGGTTACTAGCTACTTCTTCGGTCAACCTTGCGACACCTTTATTCACAAGGACTATCCTGATAGTCCATGTGTATTACTCCACTAAAATTGGAAACTTATTTTTATTTCTTTCTTTTTAAAAACAATTCTGCCATCACATATGACATTACTCCATATGTTTCTGACCTATCGCACTTCTTGTATAACAGGGTAGGTAGACAGGTGGTGAACGTGCCGTCATTCATGGTTAGGCTTGATTCCCAGAAGCACATTGACTTTTCACTTACTAGTCCCTTTGGTGGAGGCCGTCCAGGCCGTGTGAAGAGAAAGAACCAGAAAGCTGCCGCCAAGAAGGCTTCTGGTGGAGATGGTGACGATGAAGATGAAGAGTGAGTCATCTAGCCATTTTCTTTTGTAGGCTTAAGAGTTATTGAGTGAGTCGGACTATCCAACCTTGAGAGAGATCCCATTGCCAAGTTATCGTGATTTTGATATTATATTATGTCCTTGTAGGAATTTTGAAAGTGTTTTTTAGATTAAGTTAGTTATAACTACATCTGTATTTTTCATGGATTTATATTACAAGCGCAATTTCAAACTGGACAAGTTCTTCGTTGAGTACGTCAGTATGCAATATAACGGTGATGAATTTATTAATTTTGGTGAAATGGTGATGCCTTCAGCAGGGGTTACAATTGTCAATTGAATGCGATATTGATCTGAATTGTCGTAGTAAATTGAAGGCAAAATAGGTATCTGGGTGCTCTGTTTTACTTTCGTGTTCCATTTTGTTTCACTACATTTACACAAACTTGTGTTAGATTAAAGGCAGTGAAACAAGATGAAACATGAAATAGGACTCGGAAAATTGGGGTAACCATAAGGCCACAAGCTGACGTTCACGTTCTTTGGAGGTTGCGTTGTAGGCGATTAGTCACCTGAAAACGTACTGTTTTATAATCAGCACATAGTCACGTAAGAGACTAGGGCCTAAACCTATTATCAAATTTATTTTTACTAAGTATTTGTTAATTAGACTCGTGTCGACTAATGAACTACTGCATATTTATTGAATTATATAGGCTCTGTTAGCGACAAAGAAAACGAAAAAAATAATTAGGTTTAATCTAATCCTATATCGTACTATTGATGACGTTTTTTTAGTGGTTAAGTTTATTTTCTATGTGATCTGCAATCGATCCGTCGTCATTCTTCAAGATCTTTTTTCATCAATCTCAATGTGAGGGCGTGTTTGTCGACGTTGGGATGAGAGATCTATCGCAGTTTAGTTTCCGAGACTTATTGGTTGTAGAATGTAGAGTTGTTCATGGCCGAGACGGTTTATTAGGTTTGTCTCATCCGGTATGTGTAATAAAGCAGACTCGAATAATGTATTTTTCAAAATTTACAAAAGGCCTCGACCACAACCCATAAACCCGTATGTCCATGGGCCAAAAAATTCATGCTAGTGCGGCCTCCCATGGGCCAAAAAATTCATGCTAGTGCGGCCTGTGTCTATCCTGCATTTGATCATCTCTCTAGTCAGTTGCCAATAAAACCCAAAACAATATTCAAAGAATGGAATGTTTTGTTTAAGATAATCTTAATTAGATCTCTTACAATCTCTCTTTTATTTTTATCTTATTTAAATTGTTTGTGAGTGTCATCTTAACTTGGGACGATTTTAGCAGATGTCAACTAGCTTAGACAGTAGTCAGTACATGAGAATTGTGGTATTCACAGCCTAAGTTAAAACCTCGTCAAATCAAAATCGCTCTTTATGGGCTCCCTTTATACTAACAAAAAACACTTAGGGTCCGTTTGGATAACAAAAATGGAGGGAAAGGGAGGGGAGGTGGAGGGAGGGGG
>JAYMSF010000546.1:0-15260 GCA_036897335.1 Silene vulgaris | reverse complement strand
ATTTTATTAAATTTGTTTCGAAATCTACTCTTGTTAGGATAATTTTATTAAAATTATCTTTAATTATTAAATCTGTTTTGAAATCTACTCTTGTTAGGATAATTTTATTTAAAATTCGCTTTAGTTATTAAATCTGTTTCGAAATCTACTCCTATTAGGATAATTTTATTAAAATTTAATTATTAAAACTTCTAACCAATCATATCGCTTGAAAAGTTTCTACTTTATATATATGTATTGATTGGTTTGTTATTTTGGAATAAATATATTTTTTTTTATTAATTATTTTTGATTTTAATTTTAGTTTGATTTTTTTTTATTAATTTATTTATTTTGTTTAATGGCCGGAGTAAGGGTCTCCGTCGACTGGAGTGACCGGTTGTGGGTGGTTAATGGAGGTGGTGGTGGTGATTTAGTGGTGAGGAGGGATTATGAAAGGGAGAAAAAAAATTGATTGGGTGAAGGGATGAAGAAATGACAAGGGTAATATCGGAAATGACGTATGTGAAAGAGTAAAATGCGTATGTGAAAAAGCAATACCCTTTCTGCAAGGAGAGAATATGATTTCATATCCAAATCTTCCTAAAAGCGATAGTTTACCAATAGTGGTAGAGTTTGTCATCATAGCATGAATAACATGGTTATCAACATCTTATGCAAAGGTTACAATAAATATTTATATAGAGAATTTCACTCTATTTGTACATGCGATAAATAATGAATGTGAATTCAAAGACTTGACATATATAAATTCGTACTAGTATATATTATTTCGGTTATTTTTCTTACAAATATTTTCAAAAGCCATAATCCGATTTTTTTGTCTTTAGAAAAAAAAAGATCCCTTCATTCCCTTGTGTACCTGTAAAGCCATCTCAAACAATATGCAAAGTTACAAAAGTTTTCATTGGAATATCACTATCTATATCACATGCCTTGCAAGTTCTTGAGAGATAAAACGAGATCTCAATAGAAAACGAAAGATATGCTTCACATATAGGTCACATTGATGAATCCAAAATACAAACATATCAAAAGAAAGGTTCCTCCCATCTAGGACCTTTCGGGGGCCATTCTTTACAATAATACCGAGTATAAGTTAAAATTAGGTCCAAAAAAAATTAAAAGAATTACATGTGCGACCGTCACACAATCTATAAAAATGAAAATTACAAAAGAAAGAAAAAAAAATCGCTATAGGAAACTTTTTTTTTTCCCGCCAAAAAAACACATCATACACACGCTCGCAACATGACCCCAAAAGTATGCGCAACGCATTAAACTCAAAGTCTGAAACAACCAAATTAAACTTTATTAGTGTAGTAATAATCAGAATTATTGGCTAAAGCTATCACCATTGCTTTGAAACTTGTCTTCTATCTTCCATGATGAATTGAGAGGCGGCCCTGAATGCAATGATGGCAACCCGGATAGAAAGACGGAGACAGACACCGAGAAATCGAGAATGTGACTTGTTTTTCTCCATGAAAAACTTCGACTTATTGCCAAACACGCCTTTGATTTTTCCTTACCCATTCGATACTCAAATGGACCCCTTTCACCGTAAAAATCTCTTCTTGCACCCAACAATCAATGCAACCATATCCCACTGAATACGAAATATTTCATTTTTTTTCACGACCCATTTTCCGTTTTTTTTTTTTTTTTTTTTTTTTTTTTATTTTTTTTTTTTTTCTTTTTCCAGAGGCGGATCTTAGAAGGATTTCCGTCCTATCATTATTATAACTTGAAGGTTTCAAGTTCAAGTTCGGGCATCTCCTAGACCTTTTGTCAAATTCCGCCTCTGCCCACCAACTCGAAGTATAATTTAAGTATACTATGTACTATAATTAAGTCCCAATACCCTTGGGAATCTCTGCAATTGCCATTTTCCTTTGATGAATGACAATAATGCAGAAATTATAAGGAGGAGAAGAAAATATAAATATCCTCCTATACGACGATCAATCATCTAAAAACCCTCCTACGAAACAAAAACGAGGATTCTAGAATCTAGATACCTGTCATTTATTTGTTTCCAACCAGAACTTCCATGATCAAAAGTCATCGTCCACCCACATAAACTGGTTTAATTTCCTCCTCTTATAATAAGAGGACGGTGAGGAAGTGGAAGACGATGATGATTGTGAGTCATCGTAGGACCTTACTCTGTTGATTTGTGCAGTAACTCTGAACTGTGGTCTAACTTTGATAGACTTCCTTTCGCTTTGACCCGCCACAGAATGCTGCATTAATTCATAGCATTCTTTGATCTTCTCCTATACAAAATACGATTTTATTACATTTTACAGTATTACATAGAGAGTAATAAATTCGACACAGACGAGGTGATTGCAGTTATGTGCTTACTTTGCACAGACCGTCACACCATGATTCAGCATGTTCAGGGGTCGCAAATGACAAACTTGGCAATTCACTTGATGCACAAAGTATGGCAGCTGCAGCAATGTTTGATGGCCTATACTCCACAATGCTGCCCTCTGCCACACCCATGAGACAAATTAAACGTCGTTCTTAATCAATTAAACTTGTCATATTCTTGCAATATACAAACAGATAGTGATACATAGGATGCCACCACATGGTCCCGAATTTCATACCTATTTTGCTTATATACCAACAGGTGACGCTATATCATTTTACTTTGACACGACATTTATGATATATAAGACTAGTTAACTAACTGGAGGTAAGCTAAGCCAAGTAGTTAGTTACCTTGGATACAAGTGAGAATAATGTCTGTGGACCGTGACATTAAGAGTCCAGTATGAGTTCCGGACGCATCTAGTTTGCACGTGAAGAAACTAATGAAGGTGAAAGGCGTAACCAGACGTAATCTCCAATCAAGAACACTGAGAACAAGAAGTTCCATTCTTTGGATCGTCTTTGGCTCAAATATAAATTTTGTACCTTCAATCTATTAACATTTTTATTAACAAAAAATTAGTACAGTTATCGCCTTATCGGTAAGTATAATAAGAAAAGGCGAGTTGTACTGTGATGGTGACCTGAAGATCCAATAAGGAAGGAACAAGAGGTTCCTCCATCTTGGCAGCTAGTGACAAGCAAGTGACTGATAAAAGCTGTAATGGCCATCCACCTGTTTTCTGCTAGATACAGCAAAAAGCAAGCACAATCGATTAATCGGTCATTCGAGTGCTTAATCAAATAATTACCACTACTAAATTCTTAACGAAAAATGATGATCTTATATAGTTATATATACTGTAACTCCTAAGAAAATGTTTTCACCGTAAATTTCCTAGTAAACGAGTCTGATACCGACTGAAAACATAATCAACCACTGATGCCCTCTATGTTAACAAGTCAACATATTTGAGTACTGACCAGTTTGTGTTTTACGGTTTTACCGACTCCATTATTATCAGTTGGTAATATTAGTCACAGACTCACAGTACTTGAGAGTTTAGTAAGTAGAGATATAAGAATTAGTCATCTAAGGACAAAGACAATTTCTAAAAACATACTTGAACAGCTTGGAAATCCATCACCCAAGTCAGTCAGTCACCTACCATCCACTAATTAGTCAGCAAAGTAAGTATCCCATGCCACCATTAATGTCAATAATGTACACTTACCATATAAGTTACCCCTACTAGGCACTAGCTATATAATGAATACAGATCCCTTGATTAGCTTAATATTAAAAAGTACGTGTTTCGGCTTTTCGAAGATTAAAGTTTGGCTAATACACACTAAATAGTTCACTTGGAGAAGAAGCTTTCAACTTTTTAGATGCAAAGTACCTTATTTTAAGTCAGATGTAAATCTACACATTGTTGTAAATGTAAAACGGATCTACAACGACCCACATGCCTAGTTACTCGGTTAATAATCATCATGAATTAGTGTCGGAGATACGTTTTGGACCCGTTTTACACTTAGAGACAGTCTTACAAGAGACTCACTACCAAAATATACTTTTTTACAGCTATTCGTACTTGTGGCCTCTCACGAACCCCTTTTCTTTTCCACAATATCTAAAACGGTTGTGAGCCGTCACAAGCAAGAATTTGTGCACTTTTTAATCCTGCAAGTCAAAAGTACACACTTATACTACAAAGGTACAGTTAGGCTACATAGTACTACATAAGCTTGCTTGTAGTGAATGAATGATGGTCTACCAATGCATCTGTCAACTAGATAAATCATTTGATCATACAAAGTTGAAATAGGAGCGTATAAACATTTACATCACAAGCCATGTTTTTCTACTGAATTAGGACCCTACTCTGGCACTCAGTTTTCAGTATCAGTAAATGTGACCTAGATTCTTATAATGAGATTAGGTAAGAATCTCTGTTATTCCGACTCTCCGACACAGTGTCATGTTGAACACGCGACACAACAGCTAAGTGGAGCTCAAATTCGATCCCCAAGAGCCTCAACTAGGCCTATGGCAACTGGCAACATTGATTATACGATACAGTATTATACGATACATAATACGAGTAGCATGTAAACCACATGCATAATGCTAGAAACCGAGCATGTATATTATCCACGCATCAAGACCGACGGACATTATGAAGAAGAAACAAGTTAACAAAAAAATAAGACAAATATATGTCATCACCAACCATACATGATGGTTTTCCCTTTTAATTATCATGCTTCATTCAGAAAGAACACGTATCGACAATTGTAAACATATCTAATCGCCATCATAATAGAGGTTAGGATATGTTATTAGTAGATTGTACATAGTCCAGAATGTCATTATTGAATTGACATTGTAGGCCAAAAGAAGCTGAAATATTATAAAGGGTAGGTGAGAAGTTAGCCTTTTTATTTGGTGTAGTAGATGATGAATACCCGGGACATCCACTACAATTCATTGCAGAAGACATAAATAATAAGTATGTTTAATTTGACAGATCATAGTTACAGGAAGAGTAGACTATACACTAAACAGGGCTGTGTCCTGTGTTCAATTATCAGATTTGTTATGTTCCCTTTTTCAGAAGTTTCATTAACACCCATCATATGTTGTAATCATCCATTATTCAGGAGGCGGATCTCGATAATAAATTAATGACGGTCATGGGTAGTATTGATGTCTTCTAATCGTCACTGGTTAATGGTTATAACCTTATTCAAGATCTAATACAACTAGACATGGCAAACGGATCAACCAGGTCGAGTTTGCAAGCATTCAGGTCCGATTGAGTTGGATTGGGACATTTTCGGGTCTCTTATAAACAAGTTATCTAGGGAAGTAGTCAAGTAGGGATAGGTGGTCAGTTTGCAACAATAAACGTTAGTTCAGGCCAAGCTCAGGTCCTTAGGCTGAGTACCGATAGGTCAATGGGTCGGTTCAATTTTTCCCAGATCTAAATATAAGAACATCATACTTAATCCAGAACAAAAATGATTTGGGGTCGACTGATATAAATCGTCCTTTAGAACCGTCATTAAATAATTGCTCGCCTCAAAGTGCAACGAGATAAAGGAAAAGAGTGAAAAAAGGAATGGGAAGGGGGGCATGATCCGCCACGGAATCAGTGAGCGCAATTTATTCTTTATGCAAATCATATCGAATAGTATACAATGAATGAGTATAACTAACCGGTAGATGGTGTGAACTTAAAAAGCGATCCAAGTAGTTAACAGCGAGGTATGCTGTCACCGGCTCAAAACCATAGAATGCTCGAACCTGGACACATTGATTTTGGGCAAAATTTAGTTAATAATATAGATAACATAATACTCGCTCCATCCCATTTATACATTTACCTCACAAGCCCGTTTTTGAAAACATGAAACTAACATAATACGGAGTAATAATAGCTAATGTTACCCCAAACGAAAAATTATTAGTCCAAGATAACATCGGCTGACCACCGAAATTAAATAAACCGAGTTATGTGGAATTGAGCCAAAGTAGACTTCAACAACAACATAACTCAGTGCCTTAAGGGCTCCCGCAAATTGTAGGATAGGGGGTTGTATACTTGTATGTACGCAACTTTACTTTACCATTGTGCTAGCAACACAATGGAACATTGCATCGAGAACTGCATTGAATGATTAATACGGAGTACTTTAAATAAAAAAAAAGGGAGTGCAGCTAGTTAAGTCAATAATAGTTAAGACTAAGAGACTGTTAGCTACCAGTTTTTGACAAATTAGCCACCACCAAATCAGTTAGTTGTTAAATCCTCGTTTCCTGTTGTTCTGTTATCATCAACCTATAATTTTTTGAATACAATTGAGTTAGAAGGATCGATGTCTACACGTCTAGCATCCAGATTCCGAGGTTTATTACTCCCCTAGTAATTACTATCATCCTAAAGGAACCCTCAGATTATGCATTTGTTAAAGAATTCAATCCGAATTAATAAATAATTGATCTGATACATGTGATTTGTAGGCTATCGTATGTAGTTAGTGTTGACCACATCAGATGCTTTGTGGCTACTTCAAAGTAACAAAGCAATTGGTCTCTCTTAAGAATAAGTTGTATCCCAATTACATTAACAGAAGAAAATTAGGCGACATCTTTGAAATTTACTCTAGTAACAATCATAATGATGTTACTTTATCGATTTCTTTTGCCTTTCTTCTATTAAAAATACTTTAAAATAAAGTAAATATATAAGACGGAAATAATTATTTACTTTTACTGAAAGAAAAAAAAAAAAAGTAAAAAGTGCACAAAGGCGCGCTGCCAGCCCGCCACTTTCTCAGTGACAAACATGTTCACAATTATTTATTACTCGATTAAAATTTATTTCCACTTTCGTAAAGTGCAACATCAAGGTAAAACATAACGGTCAATTAACAACAAAATTACCACAAATTACTAATTGTTAATTAATTACAATTCAGTAATTATTGAATACATAAGACCGTTTTATTTAGTATTAACACGTCTCATAATGTTAAGCGGTCGACGGTCGTATTCTGTAATTTGTGTTTTAATTCAACAAAATCTCACTTAAGACCGTCTCGAAGTCCCAAGCTACCAGTCGACATCATTTTTATATGTTACAGACGGTTTTAAGCGAGACTAACTCTTTCAATTCATTTTAATTGTACCTTAAGAATCCACGCAACATACTGAGAACGAGAAGAAGAATCAAGTACAACAGACGCAGCGGAGGCAGAGGCGGAAGCGGAAGAGCTGCGTTCATCATCCATGAACGCCGCAATAGACAATTCATCATCGTCGAGCTGATTCGACGGAGATTCAAATTCAGTAGAGGTATCAACGGAAATCGAATCTCCAGGGGTAAAAACGTCAGTAGATTCCTCAGAGCATAACAGGTCGGGAAAATAGTCGGGATAAGTTATCGACATATTTAACCGGAATTAAACTACTACGGAATAATTTAATAATTTAATGTGAGACGGTCTCTCAAGTGATAAGACGGGTGGGATATTTGGAAGGGTAGTTGAGGAATGGAGAGGATGAGGATTGGGGAGTGAAGGTGTGAAGGATGCTTATTCTCGTGTGTTTATATATTGAATTATCCGAATTATAATGGCCTTTTTTTTCCAAGGCCTGCTTATTTTGTTGATACAGTGTACACTGTACAAGATAACTTTGTGTATACTCGTTGATTATTACTACCATTATTAGTTTATTACATGCCTTCTTACTTTGTTGGCCGTTGTGAGATTTTTTTCGCGGAATAATTTTTTCTTTTGGCGCAATTGATGTAGGTTATAAAGACGGTATTTATATAAGTTAAATATGCGATATGTGAGCAGATATGACATTGGTCATGTCTGGTGTAAAACTCCATGAGTTAAAAATAATATCATTCGGTTATAGACATTCATTAGGAGTGGTTTGGCTATCGTGTCTGGTTAATTAACCATTGTTAAAGTTAGAATCTGAAAAAGAAAAAAAAATGTTGTAAATTGCCGATATGAAATGACTCGTTACATTGCCTACTCTAATTACTTTATAAAGTTATCCTTCGAAGATAGAGGAATAGCTGTTTTAAGATCCTCGTGTTACTCAATGGTATTTTCTTATTTATAAATTATATTTACGGTAATTGAATGATTTTGCGATAAGGTATTCTTAATTATATAAAAATTACTCCAATTATTCTTTTTATGTAAAACTATTTCAAGAAACTTTTTTGTTTTAGTGCACTTTACTTTTAGACTAAGATCCGATCTCCTTCCCACATGACTACATGAGTCATCCACCACATAAACATAGGTCATTTAATTAACATTTTGAAAACCCCCAAAATCAACAATTCATGATTAAATACACAATAGTCCACAGTAACAATCAAAGTAATGCAAGCCCACTAACACCCTATCATAAAATTCAATCTACACTACCAACCCATTATTTGGCCCAGCTCTTTTCAAATTTCTACAAGACATTAGCCCAAATTTTGAAATCACCAAAGCCCTTCTTCGGTTCTTCCATTGTAATTCAATTAGTCTACTTATGAGTTACGGCCGATATATATTTGTATTAAAACGAGTTAAATAAAATAGCAATTCGCCAAAATGGTGATGAGACAATTATCTTGTTAATCTCTAGGTATTTTATTTTTGTATCATCTATCATATTCGAGTCCTGCTTGTGACGGATATTTCCGCACTAACAAGAATTTGCACCAATTTTTGGAAACCCCTAATACCCTAATGCATGTCCTAATTTAATTTTAATTTTCAATCAAACAAAATCATGCAAAACCCTTTTTTAACTTCAAAATCCATAATTCTTCACCCTTTAAAACCAATTAACACTTTGTATGGAGGGGGTGGTGATTCCGTAAAATAAAGTGAATTTCGAACCATCCACGCAACCCAAGTCCGGCGTTTATTTCAAGGGAATTAATTTCTTGACGTTAATGCTAAATTTAAAGTACAATTTACAAGTTTAAGAGATTCGAGCTCGTTTATTATTATGCTACCTCAGTGAAAGGGGGTGACAAAGGGTAAATTGGTAATTTTCACCTTAATTTTGGTGTCTAACTCCCCGACTCCGTGTGTACTGTGTATAAGAGAATAGATAACTACTCTTGGGACAAGGCTACCAAAACACAATCCAAACCCAATCGGAGCATGATACACCCAAAACCGAGCTAACCCGACTCAATACAGCGGGAATCGAGATAGGCAAAAACCGACCCAACCGAAACCTGTCCCGACTCGGTCCACGAGATTTAGTTTAGTTGGGCTTCTTAAACAAAACCCAAAAGAGAGATTTAAGTCAGTCTACTACTCTACTCCATATTCGGACCAAAATTAGAAGATCGAAGAATCATTCCCTTCTTGTAGCACAAGCAAAACTTCTCAAATCTCAGAAAAAAAAAAAAAAAGGAAAATCAAAGCCGGAAGAAATGAACAATCTACGGCTTCTCAAAATTCGCAATGTTCTACACACGACTTTCAAAAAATCATCGCCGTTGTCGCTATTTTCGTCGATTTCCGCCGGGAAATCGCCGCCTTCTACCGCGTCCGCCGCCTCCACAGCCGCTGATTTCGTCGGAGATGACGACGAATTGGATGACGTAGGTGTTCTGAATGTGGCGTCAGTGAAACCTGCTGTATTGCCTTCTCTCCTTCAGCCACGTGTTGTCGTATTTGACGGTGTTTGCCCTCTCTGTCATTCTGGTACTTTCTCCGTTTCTGAATACGATATCTAATTTGAGACGGTCTTAAGCAAGACGAGCATTAATTTGAATACATTTTTATGTCATTTATCATACGGAATAATACTTCGTCGAATTTAACAGATTCTTTACGTTTGATTATAATTCTCCACTCAAAAATTTTAACAGGCATTTTAATTTGCAGTATTATTTGTGTTCGTATTTTATTAGCATATGATTGTAATGTAGAAATGTGTTTCGAAATCATAGTGATTTATGTAATTGACTAACAAATCCGAATAAATTAAGATAGTTAGGGATTAGGAGAAGTTGTAAACTAGCTGGAGATCATTGTTTTAGGTATGAAGTATGAAGTACTCTCTCCGTCTCAATCGTTTGTTTACCTTTGATCAAATAATCGGGACAAAGGGAGTGTTATATACACGGAGGTTATTGTATTTGATGGAATCATTCGGGTGGAATATATGGGCACTAGAAATGTATGCCTTGGTTGTGTGCTTCAGAACCTTGTTCAGGATACAAATGCTTGTTGAAACATTTTTCCCTAACAAAGAGGACTGATGAAATTCAGTTACTCTTTAAGTAAGACTAATTAGTCGTGATGCTTGCGATTAAGTATTAACAAATTTACAGGATAAGTAGTACTCCCTGTAGTCTCATTTACCTTTGGGTGAGTTTTTATGTAATCACATGTTGGTAGGGGTACTGGGTACAAAGTCCCATTACCCACCTCTCCGTCATACTAACATGTCTCACACGGAAAGGTGAACTAGTAACTGATATAGACAAGAAAGGTATACATAAACTATAGGATGAGACAGACGAGTAGAATCTTATAAATGTCTAGTGATATCTCCTTTGAAGATGTGATTCATAGGGAACCACATGATTGCATGAAACACTGCTAAAATGATCTGGTCGGAGATAAAATGGAAGTGATATCCAGAAGTCATTGACTCCCGAAAACTGGAAAGTGTCTTCTAAGACAATGGAAGATTGGTAAATTTGTAGCTGGATGAAGGGTTTTTTCTTAACTTCTAGGCACTGGCTTTGTATGTTATACTCCCTGAGACATTGAAGACGTGATTGCTCAGTGCGTAGTATTTTGTAAGCTGTTTTGTTTTTACATATTGCATGTATATTCTATGGAGTTCATACTAGGAAGATGTAAATGGAACTTACATCTCAAGCTTATGAATCTCATGCCATTATGTTCGTAGGTGTGAAGTGGGTTATCAAAGCTGACAAGTATAGAAAGATCAAGTTTTGTTGCCTTCAGTCTGAGACTGCTGAACCTTACATGAAGCTTTGTGGTGTTGATCGGGAGGATGTACTTCGCCGCTTTATATTTGTTGAAGGGCTAGGCCAATATCATCAAGCTTCTACAGGTTAGAAACTTATTTATTGTTTTTTTGTTCCCATGTTAAGCCTCATCTACTGGATCGACATCTTGAACAGCTAATATTTATTCTACTAAGTGCACAGTTAACATCGCAACTAGTTTTGTAATTCATATATTACTTTCATATATAGGACCTGCATTCTCCTCATATGCTTTGATATGGAAGTGTGGTGGTGGTGGTGGTGGTTGTGTTATGAATTGTGTGCTGCTGTGATGATTCTAGTGTGTTACGAAAAATGGATCGTTCTAATCATTTATTTCAGCATTTGTGCTGGTTTTTGAGTGTCTTGCTCCTTGTTCATTGGTTGTGTAGCTGTGTCGGTTAATTTGTTTGAAGGTTGTGAGATAATTGGTAAAGCTGCAGAAGTGTCTTCGGTTGGAATATTAGTTGCTGTAAATCGGAAAAAAAAAAACAAAACATAATGTCAGTCTCCATTCTTTGTAGTCTTTGTTAAGTCTATACCTTCGACGTATAGTTATAATGTGTAGTCAATTTAGCGATTATATTCATACATGCAAGCTGCACTGTCAAATGAGTTGCTTAATGTCTCGACATGGATTTTTGCAGCTGCATTAAAAGTGGCTTCATACTTGCCATTGCCCTATTCAGCATTGAGCTCTTTGATGGTGATTCCCACTCCAATGAGGGATGTTGTTTATGATTACATTGCTAAACGACGCTATAACTGGTTTGGTAAGAAGAAAGAATGCCTTGTTTTGCGTGAGCCGGAAATGCTTGAGCGATTTATTGACAGGGAAGAGTTATTGGAGCGCCAGCGCCGTCAGTCAGATATATAATTTGTTCTGTTTTGGCCCTTCCTGAAGTATCTAGACTTGTATAAATTGTAAAGGAATGTCAACATGAAAATCACTTCTAATGGCGAGTTCATTTCGTTAACATGAATGCTCTTAAATTAGCAGCCATGGATATCTTACTTTGGTGTTTAAGTGACTATACGCTCGGCTATTGTGCTAGTATGAATACTATGGTTATGCAGATTCTTTTGTCAAGCACAAGTCAGAATTTGTATTCAACGTTGTTTGTCAAATGTACCCGTCGGAAATTAGATAAGTCTTAGAGTAAAGGGAAAAATAGATAGCAGAGATTAGCTATCTGATGTTATTACTCAGACAGAGTGGACAACAGAGTTCGAAATAAGTTAAAATCGATAGCGTCACCAGGACTCAAGACGGAGACCTTCGGTGTGTTAGACTGACGTGACAGCCAACTACACGACGACATCGTTGCAGGCTTGCGGGAATTGTTAATTGTGGAGTTTGAAACTCTGTTGCATAATATAAACAAATACCTGTCCATACCTAACTCCAGACAAACATTATCATCTTGAAGATTATATAACTGGAAATTGAATCTTAATTCCTTTAAGTACCCCGTTGCAATTTGTGAATACGTTTTTATTGGCTAATCACGAGAATCCTTTGCCGATAGTTGGGGCAATCTTAAAAAGTATAGACTTCTCTCAAATCTGTTTTTCATTCGTAAGAGTCGTGGATCAAAACTATAACCACTTACGTATACCTCGTAAATTTTTTTTACATCACCAATATTTTCATATAAACTCCTTCAATCGCATAATCGAAACGAAAAATGGCCTTTCAGGATCTAAATGACCATTGACAAATTCAGAATATACCAACCATTATTATGATTCCAAATCATTATATACAATCAATAACTAAATGCAATATAATATGTATCTACATTGTCAACTCTTATAAAAAAATTTTATTTAAATCCACCTCATCAAGAACATAAGTTAATCAATCATTTTCTTGGGTGTAATTGGAGTCACAATGGCAAATTAAATATGATGCTCGCGTGGTTTGAATCCAGGTCATGAATGTCACCGTCTCCCAGCACTCTTGAGGCTTCCTAGCACACTAGCACGTTATGAGCACCGGATTAAGGGGCGGTTGAGCAACCTCATGAGTCCTGACTTTACCAGTTAAACTAGTTGATATCAGCATAAGTTAATCAATCATAACACAAGTACAAATAATGCATGAATCATGCCAATTCCCTAATACAACAAGTACAATTTCTAGTACAATCTCTATCATTTGACATTTTACATAATAACGCGCATTTCACTTGACTTAGCCTACCTTTGCTTCAATATATAAATACCCTTAACCATCCTAACCAACAATCACAACTAACTAAACTAAAAAACAAAAAATAACTAAATTTTCCTTATTAATTAAATTAACTTTCAATTTTCGGAATGGCGAATTTGCAAATGAAATCTTGTATGGTTGTTGCTTGTTTGATTGTTATGGCAATGCTTGTATCGGCCCATAACGGTGTCGACCATAGCAAGCACAGTCCTGCTGCAGCTCCCTCCATGGACCATGATGATCACAGCGCTTCGACTTCATTGTCATCTTTCACTGCTTTGATCATTGGATTTGCTGCTTTCGCTTTCTCATTCGCAAGGATTTGAACCTTGTTTTAAGGAAATATACTCTCTCCTCGGTCTCATTCATTTGTTTACTTTTTTATTCTTTATGAGTCATATTTTAATCAAATATAAACAAATGATTGAGACCGACTGAGTAATTCCTTTGCATTGCTAAGTTTGGTCCGTTTATGTTGTTTACTATAATGTTGTTACAGGTTGCATTGTTTTGTCGCAACCTTCGTCTAAGAGTTTGTTTTCAATATGTGTGCAATTCTCATGTATCATGATTCATGGTCATGAGTGAATTCGTCTTTATTTGTTATTGAATTCATGAAAATTCATTATATTATACTCCGTATATGCGTCCAAATATACATTGTCGATTTTCATTTTTTATGAACAGTTTATTCGGTGAAATCTATTTTGTGCCAAAAGTAATATCGGATGGTTTTTAGTATGACTCGTATTTGATATGATTGAAATAATATTAAAAATCTTATTAACGCGATGCATAGCAGCATCACAACTCATAGCTTAACAATAATATTCATGTACCACATAATCTTATGCTACTCCGTATTATTCATATACTTCATTGAAAGTTACATTCACCCCGAAAACTCCATCTAAATTAAAACAAATATTCATCTCAATTTTGACAATGATAGGGCGCCACCGGGTGTCACACAATTTGGGTGTCACCCTCTCACATAGAGTGAGTGGATTCAAAATTGGAAAATGAGATGGCGCCACCCGGTGGCTCTCAATTTGAGCGTCACCGGGGGTATTATCGTAAATTTGTTAGTTATTTTGCCTTCCCTCCATCTAAATTTGAAATTCAAACTAAATTATGTTAAAGGGTAAAATAGGAAGTTAACATTATTAATTAGTTGTAACAATAATGATAATTATAAAGATTAAAAAAAATCTCAAAAATGTAGGCACTTTTTGTGGAACAATATTCAGCCGTTTAGCATCATTGACCCAACAATAGCTACAGGCTATAAATATACCGAATCCACAACAGAAACTATTAAAATGCTTTGGCAGGATGGTTTCTAAGTGCAATAGGGGGCAGTGACTACACGGGTTCGAGTCTCTTATACAACATTTTTGTTATTTTTTTTAAAAAAAAATTGTTTTACTTAAAATTTGAATATTAAATATGTCATTTTGCAATTAAAGTGGTTGAAACAGACATTTCTATTGGACCATCGTGTTATATTATAAATTAAGACTATAAAAATGGTAAAGTATACTCTTATCTTGTTTTCTTGTCGTCCCTCTATGTAGGTGATTTGTTTACGTTTTTTTTATTATTCGTGAGCGGTATTTAAATCAAAGGTAAACAAATTATTGACGGGAGGATTATATAATATGTTAAAAAAAATTTGCGGCAATTTAATATTTTATAATTTTTATTGATGACAAAATTATATGTTGGAATATATTTATAAGTATTATATTATCAAAATAGAGTTATATCTAAAAAATACACAAGTGTTAATGAATTGAATTGAAGTGAACTTAGCTAGACAAAACGGTACTGAACTGAGTTGATCCAAGTCAAGCTAAACAAAATGATTTCGAAGGATGGTGAATTAAGTTAGGCCCTATTCTTCCTGACTTATTTTCAACTCACTTCAGTTCAGCTCAGCTCTATTCAGTTCAGCTCAACTCAGTTCAGTTCAGCTCAGCACTATTCAGTTTAGTTCAGTTCAGTTCAGCTCCACTAACAGCTCATTTCAATTCTGCTCATCTTGAACTTAATAATTTTTATTAATATTATTTATTTATGAT
>JAYMSF010000545.1:0-15267 GCA_036897335.1 Silene vulgaris | reverse complement strand
AATCCGGTTTCGAGCCAGGTAAGAGTAACACCACAAGGACTGTCAGGCTCTCCTTCCTGAGATTTAGCAATATAACACTATTGCATTCTCAAGGCTCGATTATATGGTTGAGATACATCAACTCTCCACAATTGCTTCAACTATTTAAGTGCTCAAGGGCCAAGGGAAACCGAGAAGTTTACATGCTCAGAAATCTATCAGATAAAAAATGACCCAAAAATTGCAGCAATGAGATTATGGGGAACATAAAAAAAAGAGAGGTTCATGTTCAATATATTAGAAAGTAACTGGCTTAATCATCACATCCCAATGAGATTATGGGGAACATAAAAAAAATTCATGGACTCACTGAAGTACAGACAAACAAATACCTCATCCAGCTTCTTTTCTCTGTCTCGTAGAGAAGATTTTGCCTGAATAAATTTCTCATTCCACGTCTCGTACATGTCTGCATTCAAATTCCTATAGGCCAGACACAGTGTGCGTAACCCAGATGATCCAAATTGCTCCAAGTGCTCTCTGGTTGCATTTTTCAGACCATCACCCCCTTCACTCAATCGTTCATATATAACATTATCAGCACCCTAGGTGAGAACAAGAACATAAAGCCTTAGCCCAACAAAAATATTGGATTGCCTCACGCAAAGCTAAAGAGCTCTTGAAGCAATACCTTATAGTATAATACAAGTCTACCATCAGGATACCGGCATATAACGGATTGGCGCTTCCTTGTACTGTGTAAGAACCATAAAGGAGAGCTTAATACTATGTTTCAAACAAGCTTTGGAAAGCAGAAGATGCAAACCAACTGACAAATGTAACCTCACCTATTAAACTCGAGGACATTGAGAATTTCATATGGCACATTCTCAACATTACCCATCTTCTCTACATGTGACTCGCGAACATAAATTGTTGTTGGTGTACGTCTGAGAAAATAATACGCGAAGCAAATAAGATGTCAGGGTTTCAAAAGTCTGAAGTAGAAAATTAACAGGCTATGTGGACCCAAAACTGCTTCAGCATGTTTCAGACAACATTGTTTGACTTCCCCCAAAAAATATATTGTTTGACAAAATAGAGTCTAACAAGCCGAGAACCAAGATCTGGTTATACAAAAGAAATGCTGATTTGTGGCACATTTTTATGAGTCCCCTACGTATCGCAAATATAACACTAGTAGAGAGTGGAACCTGTAAAAGAAAAAACCAAAATTCTTAGCAGCTGCAACTAGAGCTGCTTCATCCGGCGAAGCAGCCTGATAAACAATCTTCTCAGGGGACTCATCCCCTTCAGGAAGCACTGTGTGGCATATTGCAAGGCACCTGAAAAACTCCTAAACCACAGAGACGAGAAATAGATATCAAGAAATATATCTAAACAGTTGAATGTCGAACGAAATATATTAGCTCACAAAGGCAGAGGTCATCTCATAAACAAATAGCACAGCATTAGTTTTTCCCGAGAAAATAGTGCTCATTAAAGTGGTAAAGTCAATCTGCATAGATAAAACTTACTCTACGTCTCTACTCAAACTTAAATCTCAGGTTCTGCTTCCCTCCCTACTTTTTTCTCGCATATCTCAGCCATCTTACTTTAACTGCATTTAATTTTCATTATTATTTGGCAATGTCTTAGTATAGTTTTTTTTCCCCCACATCTACCAAAAGAAACCAATATTACCTGAAGTGAATAAAATTACTGGTTTGAAGTTAAAATCTGATTCTAATCCTCAAATAAACAACACTATCAAAACACTACTCATAATAAAGTTCAAATGTCAAGCATATTGTCAAATTACCTTACACATATCAGCACATGGCTCATTTCTCCATGCACCACGCATAAGTCTAGCATCGTCAAAGTTAAAGCCCTTCTCATGAATTGCAGTAGCTGACTTTTGCATCTAAAGCAGGTTCATAGAATCAAGAAGATGAAGGCAAAGCAGGCGAAAGGGTTGAAAAACTCAGAATTTGGATATCAAACCTCTGGGAGTTTGGTGCCAATGCGCTCAGCCACACCCCTCTCGATTTCAGTAACACCAGTTCCGTAGACTTCTCCTCCAATTGAGCATTTAAAAAACTCCATTAAATTTTGAGTCAGGGTGCCTGTTTTATCAGTAAAGATATATTCCACCTGTAATGAATGATAAAATCTAACTTGCTCAGAAACTCAGTTGGTTAGCCATAAGGATGGGAAGGAAAGAGTTCAGTTATGGACTAAAAAAGATTTTGACAAACAAAAGCCAATGTGATCACGTAAGACAACATCATATCTGAATTACATTAGCAAAACTTGATGTGGGGTCGGATGATATGCTGGGCTTTTTTTAGGCTATCTCACTATCTCGCTTGAGACGACTTCTTATCTTTTTCCTTGCTTGATTTACAAAGCCTTTTGACACTAAGATTTTTTTCTAAAAGACGACCCCATAAACAGAAAGACATCCTAAATTTAACAGGAACACCCTAAATAATGCTTTTAAGCTATATTGGGTAATCTTATCTATAAAAGGTTAAAATCAAGAAGAGATAAGTTTTGATTCGGACTAAGCATATAGCTCCACTTAGATTAGAGAGTCAACTTAAATAATATCGTACAGATAAGAAATCACCACAAAGAGTCAGGACCGCATACCTGTCCGAGTTCTTCATTCAAATTTGACGTCCTTGCCAATGCAGGTGTGTTTGACTCAGCATGGTACATATCTAAATCATTGTTGATGAACTTAATAGATTGTATAAATTTAATCCCCTGGAATACAGAAAAAGTTTGTCTTAGTCAATATCAAACGACAGTGAGTGTAATACCGGCACGTCGTCATCAGATAATACGATCTACCTCAATGGAAACGTAAAGTGATATAGGGATGACAGTCGAGAACAGAGTGATGAGGGTAAACATAGTCAAGATAACCACCTGCAACCATAGAAAAGAAGAGTTACACCACTCAACAACAACAACAAAGCATTCATTCCAAAAGGAAAAGTAAGAAATAATTTATTAAAATTATAAAGGCATAAGGGGGTGAAACGGTGCAACTACGAGTCTGAGCATGCGAGCATTAAATCTTTTACCAAAACAAGCATCATACAGTTTAAAAGTATAAATCATACCATAAATCTACTACTAGGATCAAACTGGCGCTCATCCACTTTTCCTTCGAGTCCCAAATAGAAATACTTGCGGTCTATGAACAAGCCACTAACAAATTCAAAGAACGTAAATTATCAGTGAGTGTTAAAATAAAATTTAAAAATGAAAAAAAAAAAAAAACTTGAAACCCAAAGGGGGAATTAGCTTCTTAAGACACCTGCCAATGGATCCAATGAGGCACAACATAAATAAAGTAGCAAATAGAGCAAGAATCAGTTTGTCAAGCTTTCTTTCAAGTGTACTTCTTTTCGATGGAACATTCATAGTATTCATCATAACCTGTGAGTCAAACCGAAAAGAGATATAAATATATGAAACAGGCAGAAGAGCATACGTTTTATGAAGATAATTGCATGCTTTCCTATGGTAGATAGTCTCCACAATATTGTCAGAAATACATTCACAATTTCTACACTTCAGCAACACCAGGTTTACATGAACCTGTGCAGTATCATGGTTACAGGATTCCTCAAATCCCAGCGAATCACAAATCAATTCCTACGTGTTTCGTATTATGACGTATTATTTTTTTGGTTCGAAGTATATGTATTACGTTATAAAAGATGCGTATCATGTATTCGTATCACACTATCACAGCGTACTACGAATCAGGAAACTATGTGCAGTACTAAAAACAGGATCAAGATTACCAAAAAAAACATATACTTCATAATAATCTGGCATTGGATGGGTGTATACAGTCTCACTTGTCATACAAAAGACCATGTTTGCCTATATCTGATAGACCACTGATAAGCAATACAACGAGTACCTGCTACTTCAAAATAAATTAGATTTGACATCAAGCATACCTTAGTTTCGTGCCCGGTATATATCACAGCTCCAACGATGTACTGAGTGTTTCTAAGACTGCAGCCCTTATCAATTGCAAACAGAGAGAGTCAATGTACATGTCACTAGTTGATAATATAATTGGAAGATGGAGGAGCTTGATAATGGGTGAAAGTCAGGATTTAGGTAAGACCGTCCTAAGATAAGTTAGGGTAGGAAATAAGAAGCGAAAGGGATTCACAGGTTCAAGGTGAGCACTAGATGTTTCTCGTTACATAACCTTAAATTACACATCTTACCATAACGTACTGTAGGACGGTCTTTACCCATAACTTGCTCTATGTGAAAAGAAGGTTATGCTGTGTCAAAATAAATTAATCAGACAAATATCCTAGCGTGACCAGTAGGTCCATAGCTGATTGAAATAGCTGGAAGCTATGGTTTTAAAACAAAAAAAGAACAGTAACAGATCAAGTAGATGAAGTCATACTCTCAGTAAAAGCTGGTTCGGTGAGAGAGGTAGTGTTTGCTTTTGAAAAATCAGGTTTCCAGTGAAGGTATATAACGAATTATTAGCCTGTTCGCATTCTACTTCACCTGCATAAGTAATCAAGAAATAACAAAATAAGCAAGCAGAGAACCAAATATCAAGGCTAAATTTACATGCTTATTCCTAATCTGTTTGATCCAACAACAATAAACAAAGAATAATAGGGCTAGAGGATGCCCCCAAGCTCCACCAAAACCAGCATCAGTGGAATACATCCAAACAAATAACAATCAACATCCTTCCTTATGGATCTTCAAATATTCATCATTTAAGTGCTCAGTTGACAGGAAGAGGGACCTTTAAACTCAGATGCCTTCTCTGGAGTCAAATAATCCCATGTCTTTTCCGGTGCTTTTCGGATCTTCAAATTTGTTTCACCATCTAGATTTGACGTCTGCAACACAAAGTAGAGATATAAATGTACTGAATTAAAAAAAAAAAATAAAAAAAAAATAAGCATTTCAACACCCCTGCCATTTTTTCTTAACAGACCAATAAGGCTAGGAGTAACATAGATCCTTTCAATTTAATAGAATAAAGTACAGTAAATTAAATGTTCAAGGACCTCAATGTAACAAACGCCATCTGGATTTGTGCTAGCAAGAAAGAGAATATCTGCTGGGAAAAATCCATCTTGCTTGACCTGCAAAGATACAAGGTGCGCAATACAATGTCATGAACTAATATATGACTTTGAACCCCCATATTTTGGACATATTAATCACATAAGCAAATTTAGTAGCCGCTTAACGTCAGAAAGTTTCAAAGGTCATCAAGGAGCAGAGAGCAATAGCACCATTTCGCAACATTGTGCATGAACCAATTCTAAAATATTTTGTGTACTTTTCAAGATTCTCCTCAGTATTCAATATTCTCTAAATAGTAAGACTACCAAAATAGTGTATAAATGGAATGCTCCTGAGGAAGATGAAAAGAAAATCTAAACAAGAGTAGTATGACGACAGGCAGGGCACAATGTTTACAGAATTTAGTAATGGGAAGAGAAGGCCGAACAGGCAACAGCAAGAACAGACAAAACCACACAAGCATTAAAAATACTTAAAAGAAAATTATAACACCAACACTTAATTTGAAATTCTGAAGTGATCTGGAAACATTGCTGCCGACGGATTAAAAAAATTGCAGGAGAAGATAACTTCTTCTGTCAAAAACTGAACTTGGATAGATATCCAGGTCCACAATACAGGTTATAAAATTTTAACTAAAAGGAAAAAAGGAACTCCAACCATTGACACGGCCAAACAACTACTAAAAGAGAGTGGGTGTAATAACATGAAAGACAACAGATAAATTTATTGCTAATTTCTTCTGTCAAAAACAGAACTTGGATAGATATCCAGATCCACAATACAGGTTATAAAATGTTAACGAAAAGTAAAAAAGGAACTCCAACCATAGACACGGTCAAACAACTACTAAAAGAGAGTGGGTGCAATAACATAAAAGACAACAGATAAATTTATTGCACATCCAACTTTGGCAACTCTAGAAGGCTTTGCTCAGATATTCCCATTAAACAACATACAGCCAATTAGCCAAATATATCTAAACCAAAATCCTTTGTGCTGTGTAGATGTGCCACAAATCCTCACTTTTGATCCATGTAACTACAGTTCTGACAAGCTTCTGGTGACAGTTTGACACACTTCTGAGGAATATCCAGGACTGTACTACATGAAATCTAGATCAGAGTGACAGGAATCCAGTAAAAGATCAGGCAGCCCTTTTCTAAATGCAAAGTACATACACATGTTTACTACTAAGTGAGCAAAAAATAAAAGATAAAACCAATTGACAAGCGTGTTGTCAAATGCAATAGGAAAGAGAGCAGAAGAAAAATGAAATAAGCAGAATAATATTATCAAACTACTGGATACTTACTCGAACAATGTCGCCAACTTGCAATTTTTTCCAAGGAATACTTTCCCACTTCTCTCCTTGCAAAATCTCTATAGGGGAATTATTTATCGACAAATCATTCTGAAATCGCTTCTGTTAAAGATTAAGCAACAGCGAACTGAATTTATTCAGGTGCTAAGCCAGCAGGAAATCAAAATATAATTAAAGAGAACGGGCAAATGTGGAGAAGGGACTTCCTCTGTATAAAATCGGCAACAAACACAATAAATAAAAATTGACCCTCGTAAGATCTGACAGTAGACATACCCAGTCCTCAAATGCCTCTTTCACAAGAGATATGATAAGCACAACACTAAGGGGCGCCACATTTGTTAATGGACTGACTGGACTGCATCAAACCAAAAAAAAGTAGTCATAAATAACTTAAATACAATGCAAACTTAAGTTTACTTTTAAAACTGTCAAACAAACTAACACTTGTGCATCATGTACCAAAATCAGCACTCAACAAGCGCAAAAGCTAGGACCGCGAGGAAGTTGAGAGAGCCCATGAATATATGTTGGAATCAGCTTACGGCATATAAAGTAAGTGATATTTTCAATGATTTTAAGATGACAACAAATTTATACGGAGTAAATGCTATGGATCAATCAATATGGATGAGCATTTAAGCCAAGAGCTCACTCGAGAAAACATCTTCCAAATAGGACCATTTTGCCAATTGGAAAAAGTATATACTAGTTTTCTAAATTTTTCTTCTGGATGGAGAGGACTAGAGGAGGATATAAAGATGAATAATAAAATCCATTAAAATTAATCAGACAATACACAACAGTGTAATATAAAAGGCACCAGATACTTGTTTTTTCTACAAGAAAGTTTCATTAAATTGAATGTTGAAAATGAGAAGAAAGAAGTTATCTTTTTGAATAAATTACAAATATTTCCAATTCAGTTGGAGGAAAGTAATAGGGATCCAATCCGTTGCTTTACCCCTTAGAGAAAAACAACCATGCCCCAAACATAATCCCAAGAGAAAATGATCTGGTTTAGCACAGGTGAACAATAAATACCTCATAGGTGTCCATGATAAAATGGAGATCATAAGGAAATACAAGTTTGCTACCCGTCTGAACTGTCATAGGAAAAAATTGAACTTCAAGTTCAGTTGATGACAAAAAACTGGACCTTGTTAACAGGTCTTAACAGTTCCAGAAGAAATAAATTCTTCATTTCTAGTGCATTGAAAGTATACCTGTTCAAATAGCCCTTTAGGTAGAAAAGTAAGAACATTGTACTTCGTAGTTGATACAGAATTTCCCTGAAAACATCAAGCAAAAAGGGTCTAAATGAAAACCGGCAGTCTAAATAAGTTCGCAACATTTGCATCACTACTATAAGTTGTCTGCTTCACAAAACCATCTAATCTCTACCAACGTACAAACCCTTCCTCTCTCCCTTTCCCTCCCCTCCCTCCCCTTCCCCTCCAAGGCTCAAATGTAGTACCCAAACGATACTTAAAAGATGGAACAATGATAAAGATCTCGTTTACCTGTATAACAGTAAAATCAGAACTTCTTTTCTAACATTTGCATCACATCTATTTTCCACATCAACAGTATAATAGACCAAAACACAAGTGCTCGAAGAAGTGGGCATCATCATTTGCCTCAAAAAAGGTCCAAAAAACGGCAGATGACCCTTACACCCATGGTGAACATCGATTTGTTTACCAATTTAAGCATACTTATAGAGTCACAAAGACGGTATAACTTCACGAAGAGGACAAGAAAGCAAATTATTTCATAAACCTAATCTCTGCACTAAAAGCACCTTCACAGTACTTAAGTTGTTAAGGAATAAGCCGAGATATCATACATGCAATCCGTTCCACAATATAATCATTATCTATGGTATATTCTAATATATCACATACCCTAATTAGATTATGTCGACCCTCACATAAAACACTACATAACCAAGGTACAAGATTCTTGGAGAAATCTAAATCATCCCAGCCATTCATAACGAACCTAAGACATAATATATTTCGCTTACAAAGATCAAACACGCGACTACCTCCAATCATCATAACAACTCCTCCGTAACAAACTAGTTCCATTATGTGAACTTGTATTCACTCACATTTGATTTCCTCAACAAAGATCAAGCACGCGACTACCTCCAAGGTACAAGATTATGTGAACTTGTATCCCAGCCACTCATAACGAACCTAAGACATACTATATTTCGCTTTCCTCGACCAATTCAACCTTACAAAAAAAGTTATACACCATCCAATTTCAATACTTGCTGTCCAGTGTTCGCAACAGCGCATCAATACACTATCCAATTCCAATCCTTGCTGTCCAGTGTTCGCAACAGCGCATCAATACGAATCATTCCACAAGAATTCAATAATAAAGCTTCTACAAACCATTCCAAACTGAGCTAGGCTTACTTAAAAACCGTCATTATAACAATCATTAAATGAACCACATAACATTGAAATATACCGTCTCAAACTTAAAACGGTCTCAAATAACATTTCGCATTCCGAACATTTTCAAATCCTAAACAAATATCAACAATTGCACATAATAAAATATCAGAATAAACCTTGAATCGTGCGAGATAGTTGGCGTCAGGTTCATTGCAATAAATCGTACGGTGAGTAGGAGCCTGAGGCTGAACTCGGCCGAGTCGGACCGTCCGAGGCGAAAGAGGTGACCGATTCGACACGGACGAGTTAGTGCCAAACCCGGATCTTGTCGACGATTGAGCTCTATCCCATCCCGCCATATACTTGAAACCTTAATAATAACCGTCAATTATAATACCTTTTTCGGTTTTCTTACGTCTTTGGAAAGCATCTGTGACGAGGGGATTATTCGTTGTTATCAACGGTGATCACATACATTCACTATTTTTTTTGTCTCGGCAATTTCGTCGTTGGTTCGCCTGCTTGTCGTAGGGGAGGAACGGATATTCGGAAGTATTTTAGGAAGTTGGCCGTTTGAATAAATCGGTTATAAAATTCTTAATAGATTAATTAATTAATTAATTAGATTATTTGTCTTACATGAGACAATGATGTCTCAATAACAAAATGGTTTTTGTAGGTCTAATTTGACTAATGATGGTTTCCAGATTTATGCATAAATGTTTGATAAGATCGTTTATTATTATAAAAATTGATAGTATATGTATCTGATGAGTGATACGTTGGGGTTTTAATTTCGATTTGACTGATTATAAAGTTTTATTTTCACGTTTATGCATAAATGTTTGATAAGAACGTTTATTATTACGAAGTACAAAAACTTAAGAAGCATATGTATTTGATGAATGATATGAATACTTGTGAAAATTGAATTGAAGTTATTTTGAAATATGAAGTATAACATGATTGCCTGAAATGAAAATTGTAACGGTGTGTCGGTGTACAAAAAGTCCAAATATGAGATTAACAGATCAATTATAGATTCTCTGATATAATAAACGGACACCTCTGGAAAATATGAAGCACGGATAGAGTCATAGGCTCACAGCTCTCAAATAGTTATACGCTTATCACTTGACACTCTTATGTGAAGCCGTTTTATCCTAATCTGTTAGAATCACCAATTAACGACAATATTAACCCTTATATGATAAAATCAATCATAATTTTGTCTTTACTTCTTTTTCTTGAGAGACCGTCTCAAGCTATATAAATGAGAGACAACCAATAAATAACTCGTAACTAATTAAAAAGAAAAGGAAAAAAATTAAATAAACCGGTCAGACCTTTTTTCATCTATATCTCATAGTAAACCAACAATGGCGAACCAAAGTTGCATCTGATTGGCTGTCTAATCAGCCAATCTCAAGCGTTGGGCCGCAGCACGAATCACATCATGGTCACACGGTCACAGCTGCTCGAGGCCTATCCTATTGGCCGTGTTGCAATATGGACCCCATCCTACTCCCACAGTCCCACTGTCTCACACAACGAAGAGGCCGAATCCCACAATCAATACTTCTTACGACAACTTTTCTATAGGACCATCCGGTGTTCTTATGAAGCTTCGCCTCACCCTCTGAACACGAGTCAAGTAACCAGTTTATCAAGTCAGTTGTCACTCATTTGTGTTTGTCATTGTACGAACTACGAAGTATATTTGTATTTACAGAGTAGTTGTTGCTTGTGCCCCATACTGCAGTTTACACAGTCAAATTTTTTTATTTTACTGGTGAAACTGCGGATTATTCATCAGAGGAAATCAACAGCCACACTACACGAACAGGTCATTAATAAAGAAGTAAGAAGCCGAGGCCGAAGCCAATAGTAAGTAAAAGAAGCAAGAAGCCGAAGGCCGAAGCTAATAGTAAGAAGTAAATTTTTATTTTACTGGGGAACCTGCGGATTATTCATTACAGAGAAGTAAGAAGCCGAGGACAATAGTAAAGAAGAAGAAAAAAATACGACATTAGTAAAAGAGAGGTAAGAAGCTGAAGCCATCCAACATTTAACCATATTATTCAAATTACCCCGCTAGGCGCTAACCCGGATTCGGGTTTTGTGCAGGGAGCCGTCTCAAGTAAACCATATGAATGCAACACAATAGAAGACTAGACGAAAAGAAAGCGGCCAAAGTACTGTACAAATATAGACTATGAATACAAGTATTCTTACAGAAAGGACACTTCAGTCTTCACAGCTGATGTATATGTAATTTGGAATAACTTCTCTTCAGAAGGGTATCAGTACTTCAGAAGTACTTGTATAGTTTTCAACATTCATTGGTACACATTACACAACTCATTCTGTCCTTATTTCCAATATTTGAGGAGGAAAAAAAGTACGACTTTCAATCATGTTTGCCTTTCAAAGCCACCACCACCACCAATGTGCATGTGCAACCAGTCAGGTGATGGGTCATGTCCGTACTCTCTTGCAGGTTGCGAACAATACCCGACTCCAGAAGTATCAAATGGCTGTTGACCAAACTGACAAATTCAAAAGATGTAACAGGCATAAGGCTAGGACACCAAAGTAACATAAGACACAATCTAAGAACTAAAGACGACACTTCAAACCGTAGGAAAAGATTTTATTTAACAAATCCAGGATAATACAGCCGATAACTTTTTGGCCCGGTGGTAAAAGACTAATGATATGTTAATGATAGGTCACATGTTCAGACTTTAACCCGCCCGTCAGATATAAAGTACCGGCCTTGTAGGCTCCTATCTCATTTCAAACCAGCGAAAGGGAATTAACAGAGAAAAGAATTAACAGGATGAGCTGCAGAACAACGAACAAAAAATCATACACGTTTCAGGATGCTAAACAGTTGAATTTTCTCATGCCAAACTGTGTCTGGAAAGTGGCAGGCGAGAAAACTATATTCTAACTTCTAAGTATGCTCTATTCTGGCTTGGTTCTCAGGGAGAGATGGACGCATAATTAGTTAACTACATACCATCTGAGATATGTACTTTAAAACTGTAAAACAGAGAAGTTTATACTCACATCTTTTGAGGGAAATCCTTCAATACCAGGGCTGACTCTGGTATTGACCGCCTCTAATTTCATTGATAGGAACTGAAACAAACAATTTAAATGTTTTATCAAATAATAAACTCCACAATCTCTGTAACATTGCAAGTAGCTAACCTATGATACGGGAGTAGCATACCTCCACTTGGCGTTGTAATGATTGGATGTAATTTATAATCTCGTCAAGTACTAGTGCCTTGCCAATGACCTGAACCGAAAGTAAGCATTAAGAAAGAATCTGAACTTCAAAAGGAAACAGTAAAACTAAGATGAAAATCAACGACAAGTATCAGCATAAATTTGCAATGAATGACGACATTGATAATTTGATGCAATATTAAAGTCAAAATAACCGAAAAATCATCTAATCAATATTTCAATGATATTGACGCCTCATGAAAAGTAACGATATATCAGACCTTGTTACATCCAGGGACAAGATCCTGGAGTATTCTCATCCTTTCACTTATCTTTTCTCTTCTTGCCTGTCACCAGAAATTCCACCATATGTCAGTAGCTATATCCAAACACCATAGTCTCGTGCCTAGAACTTAAACAGCAACAGGTGGCAGTGGTACATACAGTTGATGATATGTCCATGAGTCTTATGTGACGGTCTAAGATATCTTATGTTTTCCGCTATTCCTCATTTAATTTTTAGGAAAAATGGGTATTCACATGTACATTTTTTTGTGATGATATGTTAAATTAAGCCAAAAACAGATGCACGAGTGACAATTAGCCTATTACCCTTTCTGCAAGGCTGTGGCTATCGGTGGCTTGACCTCTTCTAGCTCGCACATGAATATAATCCTTTTGTGCATCAAGTGGTGCCTTACTCGTCTTTTCCGCTCCTTTCCCAGAATTGACTTCACCATCACCTTTCTGAGTCTGATTCTCATCCCCAGACCCAGATGATTTGAGCCTTTTACTGTCGGAATCGCTCTGCTCATTCAAAAACTTAATAATAAGCATCCTATATTAACTTTAACCATTATTTTCTAACGATATAATAACAAAAGCTACAATAAAAACAACTGCAACATGTCCCTCAACTAGCTACTCATCTACTATAATGGCAGATAGCTACAATCACAACAAGAATAGCTTTGCAACACGACTTTCATACAAAGGCCGAAGCAATTTTAATATCGACAGACACCGTCTCAGCAAAGAACACACCATATGTCCAATTGTCCATATCCCACATATTTCATCAGCAATTTGGCCTCTTAATCTTGTTATGTTTCTGCTCATTTAGGACACATTAAATTAATCAAATACGGGTGGCTTTATTTTATTGTCCGAAGATTTTACCAACTAAGCTAGCTAACATCCAATTCTCATCCGAAGTAAATGTCTCATTGTCTCTAGTAAATCACAACATCCCTATATTACTTATCAAGCTTAGTATTCCCTCCGTCCCAACCATTTGTTTACGAAGTATATATTTTAATTGAAGGTAAATAAATGATTGGAACGGAATAAGTACAGCTTTAAATCAGCGATAACAAAATTAATTCTTGTATGAGACGGTTTCGAAACATGTTTTAAATATGTTAGGTGAGACCTCCAATTTTTGGTTCATTTTTAATTATTTATAGTGTTATCGTTATCATGATGGTCAATATCACTATCAATCACTATATACAATTAATCAAAATTAGCTAAAGTGCATACAAATTGAAAAACAAAATAATACTCGGTACTCCCTTGGTTTCGATTATTTGTTTACCTTTGATTAAAATATCGCTCATTACGAATAAAAAGGTAAACAAATGAATGAGACCGACCGAATAGTAATAAAAAATAAAGCTACTGGAATACCATGGCAGCATCTTCAACGATTTTCTCCCTCCTCTTCCTCGCCGAACCGCTATAAACGGCGTCGTTTCCAGAACCCTCACGAATCAAACCAGACTCAGCAAAACGGGTCGAATTCGGGGCGAAAGGCCCACCACCATTCATAGGTACAGGCCAGATCTCCGATAAGTTGTACGACGTCGTTTCGTTCATTAGTGTCGCCGTCGGTGGATCCATTTAACTTAATTAAATACTCCGTATTAAATATTACGGATCGACCTTTCACATTAATAAAATTAATAATAGTAATATATAGTTTGAATTAATTATGATTATGATATATGATTAGTAAGGAGGAAGTTTGGGTAGCTTGAGGATGAAGACTTGAGGTTAAATTTGTGGGTAAATATAATTTGAATGAAAGAAGAGAGGTTTTGGAATTTATGAGAAGAAAGAAGAATGAAAATGGTGGAGAGGGAGTGGCTTTGGGAGTTGTGAAGTAGAGTGACTTTTGATTGAGGTTTTCTCGGAGTATCTACCGCTCTATCTTAATATTTAATGTTTTCTTAACAAGATCTCATACGAAAGTACTCCGTTTATATTTAGAAGTCCGTCTTACGTTTGAAACGGTCACTTAAGTAGTTCAATTAATGTTGGTTTGAATGATTATATTTTAGGATAGTTTAAGTAAGCTAAAGACCGTATTCTTTCTATCTCATCTTCATTCAGTTTATCTTAGCTCAACTCAAATTAACTCTTAATTTATTTTTATTCATTTCAACTCAACTGCATCCAGGTCAAATCTGTTCAACTTAACTTCATTTAGTTTAGTTTAACAATGTTGTACAATTTCGAACTCGCGGTAAGTATGTAACAATGTTGTACCATACAATGTTATGCTCCATAACAATAAATAATCTAAATACAATAAGATGCTAATATGGAATTACTAATTTGATAAAAAGTTCTATCTATAGCATCATTAAATAAAACTATTTCTATTGTACCGCGAGTTCGAAATTGTTTACTAAATGTATACCGTATATTTTAACAAATTGTTACATTAGATCGTCATACCATGACGTTGGTCCACTTATCAGCAACTTAATCTTGAGTAATATTTGAGTTTCAGGTTTTTTGATATCTTAGTTCTTTTATGATTGGAAATTTGGATTCGACATACTTAAATAGTCAGTCGTTGTTATAAAATATAAGTTGTCAAAATAGAACTTTAAGACCGCATAAATAGAAGCTTATGTTGGGCTACCTTTGATTGAGCTTTTATTTTACTATAAATCGTCTTATAAGATAGATATTTTATTTATAGTGGATAAAGTATACTTCTTGGATCAAATTTCTAAATTTATAACCGATTGACAATTGTATAAGGCTATCTTATACGGTAAACTTGTAGTAGTCATACACTCATACCCTTATACTTTTCATGAGCATAATGTTATCCAGAACTATTGTATAAGAGCATCTCCAATGGTTTGGCTTGAGGGCTTGCTTGCAATTTCACAAAATTGTAAGCAAGTA
>JAYMSF010000544.1:0-15284 GCA_036897335.1 Silene vulgaris | reverse complement strand
ATGGATATTTGGATTGAATTAATTAGGAGAAATGAGGATAATTTTTGGAAATAGAAATTATTAAGCTGAGTAATTAAAAAGGTAATTTTTGATTGATTGCAGTGAAATCAAATATCAATCAAATATTTTGACTGAAGGTAGAAAAGGAAAGTTTATTAATTTTGGAATATTTGTACCAAATTTGGGTGGACTAATGTGTGTATAAAGGTGTAAACTTTGAACAAAGGGGCAGACTTTGAAGAGTAAAGAGATAAAGGGTTTAAGAAAATTTAATGGTGGGTATTTTGTCAATCCTCTTATCTTCATTGAATGCTGTTCAATTTGAGTTTTCGTGACGGTGGCGGTGGGATCCATAATGGGTTGTTGTTGTGGTGGTGGTAGCTATTATTGTTGTGGGTGAGGTTGTATGAAGCGTGTTGAGCTGCCTGTATGTACTGGAGAGTTATTATCTCTGCAAAAGAAACCTCTATATTGGGACATTTGAGTGTATGACTTTCGCTCTTTGTTTGGGAGAGAAAGGGAGGGGAACGATTTCCTTTGTTTCGTCAGAAAAATGGTGTTGGAGGGAAATAGACAGAGGGAAAATGATATTAATCAACCCCTCTTGCTTTCCCTCCCTTCAACCCCTTCCCGTCCCTCCTCTTTTTGTATCCAAAAAAGTTTAAGATGCTTTCTTGTTGTGCTGGGGGTTTAGCTGTTGGAAACCTTTCTTGTCTTGTGTTCGTTTGTGGTTGGTGCTCCATGTTTGATTATATTGTGGTCACTTTGTTTTGTTTAGGTTTGTGTCTAATCTTTTTGTTGAATGGTTGAAAACTGGTTGGTTCTCTTTGATTACTGTATATGACGAGTTTTTTCCCCATTGATTTCCATGTCAAACTAAGATAGAGAAATCCAACCAAGATTTCCAATAACTGAGTTGCCATTTACTGTATATGATGGTTGGAAACTGGCTCTCTTTGATTATTAATCGACCCAATTACCATCCTGTTCCCCTGTATACTGATTAATTTTCACTCAGACTGCTGTTATGAGTATACAATAGTGGAGATTATTGCATTATGCTAAAGTTGTACCTGGCACAATTATATGTCATTTACGCTCTATAAAAGCTAAGGACTTACTGGCTGCCATCTCAGCCAGCGGTGAGATTAGAATTTGATAATTGAGTTGTAATAGATTGGTTGCTCGCTTTTTCAGCTATTAGTCATAATTTAGGCTTAGCTTTGCTGCAGTAATGGAAGAATCTAGTCAATTGAAACGAGCATTAATTGATTCGTCAGCCGGAGCAGTCTCTGGTGCCATTTCTCGGACAGTCACATCTCCTTTAGATGTCATCAAGATTCGATTTCAGGTAGTTTGTAATTTGTATAACCATGTACATGTAAAATCTAAATTTTCTTTCCTTTCTAGCACAATGGTATTATTGTATTAGTGCTATGACAAAAATATGTTCGGTAAAGAAATTACATTTCTCTTGTTGGTAATGTGTATTGATTTATTTGAAGACCAGCTATTGTCATTAGTGATACTCATTTAAGCCTGACTAAAACATCCATATGATGAACTACTAGCTTCAGTTTCAGTTGTCCAGAAATCCAGTATACCCATTTAATTACACTCTCGATGTCATGATCATATATCCGTTTCAGACATTGGTTTTCTTGTGAAGGTTTTTCTCAGCTACTTATCTTCTCCATTGATTATCCTTCCAGGGAAGGAAGAATTATATCTTGTTCCTATATGGGTGACTCATTGTTGTCAATTATGTGAATGCTCTCTGAATGTCTATCGTCAAAAGAAACTAAATCTAGTACCTTCGTGTAGGTCTTTTGATGTGATGGCAGGAAAAAGGAAATTTAATTTACTTTTTTTTTTTTTTTGAGGAAATACTCGTGTATGTTGTACACTAATATATTCATTAAGAAGACATTCAATATAGTGTTTAAATGACGTCCGTTATTGTGCCCTTCTGGATTTAATAATGTGTTACTGACTTGCTGTTAAATCTTGACAGGTTCAACTCGAACCGACAACTTCATGGGCTTTACTCCACAAAAATCTCTATGCATCATCCAAATACACTGGGATGCTGCAAGCTACCAAAGATATCTTTAGAGAAGAAGGTCTACCGGTATATGCATGATCTTTTATCTTGTTGTTTGACCGCATTTACTTAAGAAGTCATATTATTGGTTAATCAACAACATAAATTAAATTTTCTTTTATAGCTCATTCTCTTTACAGTTCGCCTTGTTTTGAAATAGAAATTTGAGGGGGTTTGAGAAATAGCTGGTTTAAGATAACCAAGACCAGCACTTATTTGTTGTGAATTTAATTGTCTGATTTTTTTTACCCCTCCCCTCTTTTTGTTTCTACTCACTCTGTCCAAAGATTTCTAGTTAATTTGTACATCTGTGGTTCAAAACTTTACGCTGATTGCTTCTTAATTGAAGTTGTGTGAACTGATTATTTTCATGATAGTTGCAAGTGTAGTGATTGCTTCACTTTGACCACGTCCTATAGGTATTCCTTGTTTTGTCCTCATGTGTGTCAACTTAAAGATCTTGTGTTTGATTTCAGGGATTTTGGCGTGGGAATGTCCCAGCTCTCCTCATGGTTATGCCATATACATCCATTCAGTTCACTGTCTTGCATAAGATCAAAACGTACATGTCTGGTTCTTCCAAGGCAGGTTTGTTGCATCTTCTCATCAAAGTATTTTAAGCATTGTGCTACATTAATGTTATATAGATAGATTGACTAAATTGCTGAAGTAAGAAATAAGTTGATAATTAGCTTCAGTGGCAACGCTATGTCCGCTGATTTTTTTTTTCCGGTACATCAGATCTAATGTTGTCAGTTTGAGTAGAACTCTGGAGACAAGGACATGATCAAAAGTTGGAACCTTAGTTTCCTAACTTTTGAAGGTCATGAGAGGGAAAGACTCCTGTCTAACTTTCCTTAGTGTTTAGCTTGCCTCGGTAAGGAAGGCTGTAACCCTCTCCACCTCACTCGGTTATTCTAATTTCTAATCAGCCCCTTGGCCTCTTTTTTTCCTAACTTTTGAAGGTCATGAGAGGGAAAGACTTTCCTAACCTCTTTGTTTTTTGGGTAGCTAATGCAGACCATTTGGCTGTAAGTCACTGAATA
The DNA here is from genome assembly GCA_036897335.1 of Silene vulgaris. NCBI lineage: Eukaryota > Viridiplantae > Streptophyta > Magnoliopsida > Caryophyllales > Caryophyllaceae > Silene > Silene vulgaris. The sequence goes on along the minus strand of JAYMSF010000544.1, from coordinate 12,134 downwards.
TGAAAGGGTCAAATTTTTTCAGTATAGTTAGTGATATATAAAGAGGGTTATTGTTGTTTGTATGGCTGTCTATCTCTCTTGTTTTCATAGTGGTGTATCGTGCTGGTGGACTATTGGGGATAAATATGTTAAGTTTGTCATCATTGGCAATTTCTCATGGTTTAGTTCACCTAGCTTAGACCGATAATTAGCCGTTCCTGAAAGGGTGCCTTGGTGCTTGAGGTGTATACGTTGTCAATAACTTTTGAAGTTTGAATGGTGGGAAGTGAGGTGTGTGGTGATGTGTGCCATTGTGGCATTCTGGTGAAGTGACATGCATGATGCTCTAGGTGTTTGGAGGTATTGTTGGCTGAATAGATAATGTGCGTGGGAATCTTTCAGATGTGGTTGGTTAGAATATCTTCTGAAATCTCCATGTGAGCAGCGTTGCGGTTCTGGAACAGGATTGGCTGCTCTGAGAACCCCGTTGAACACTTTCGGGTGAAAGAAATTTAATAATTTGGCCAAATGCTCACAAAGGGAGTGTAATTTAACTATCAGTCAAAGGATTCCTAGTTTCAGTACTCAGAATGTTGTTATCGGGTCAAATTTTTGTATATTGGTCCACTTTACTGATTTGTGTTTTATTTTGCCCTTGTTCATCAAATCAGTCATCATGGGATTTGATTTTTGATTCTTATATTTCCTTATGCCTATTACCAAAGAGAAGCTGCTCCATCGACTTCATAATGCATTAAGTAGACAAGGATAAGTTCGTTAGCTTGTAGTCCACTTACAATGTGTGTGAATGTATGCCTATATGCATTTGAGCGGTACTATGTGAATCCTCGTCAAAGCATCTGTTGGCAACATGGATTTGACTATCTGTTTTGAATTCTTTCATTTGTCTCTTTCTTCTTTCTTGCCCTTTTGTCTCTTTTTATCAACCTATTTCTGCATTCTTTATTCTTTGTTGATGGTTCATCACTTCTTTGTATCCTACCCCAAATTCTTTTGGAAGTATGGCTCTGTTGACGACTTGATGTAGCTCTTCGGTTTACTTATGCGTTATGAATGAAGGAAGAAGCTGATCACATTTGTACAACGTCCGTTCTTCTATGTCCCGTTGTCTAACTGTCGTCTTTTCATTTGCAGCTGACCATATTCATTTAAGTCCATATTTGTCCTACATCAGTGGTGCCCTGGCTGGATGTGCAGCCACTGTCGGGTCTTATCCATTTGATCTTGTACGCACTATATTAGCATCACAGGGTGAGCCAAAGGTATAGTTGTTGATGCGAATGTCATAAGCATATTTGAACAGCCTTGATTCTCTTATGTGCATTATTAGAGAACTCTTCTGAACTTCATGTTTATAAATATCCTTGCTTACTGTTTGTTATTCGTTCAGAGTCTACTGTTATTCACTGGAAAACTTCTAAAGCTAATTGAGGCTCAAAAATAAAATGAATTTTGTTTTGCACTCCTATGTTTGTGTATGTGGGTTAGTTTGAAATAAAATTCCAGACCTGGGAAATGATGATTTTAGATAAGACATAAAGTCTCAACTGTCTCCTTACATTCTGCAACTCTTAAAACTTTTTTTAGGCCATCTGGCTCGCTGAAGTTTTGAAGCTTCTCACTGTAGAACCACTATAGAACGAACTGTTTTTTTCCCCTTCCTGCAAACGTATTTAGTCTAATTTAGCTTATTGCCAGGATCAATAATCCACGCTCATTATTGTTATTTAGGTATATCCAAACATGCGGTCTGCGTTTGTTGGTATCTTTAATACACGTGGTTTACGAGGACTCTATGCGGGTTTATCACCTACACTGATTGAAATCATTCCATATGCTGGCCTTCAGTTCGGCACGTATGACACATTTAAGCGTCAGACCATGGTATGTTCTATTTCCTCTTCTCTATGTTTGGGCTTTGATTGTACCTTTAAAGTTTTAAGCATCAAAATTATGTTTTTCTATGGGATATTTATGTTTAGTTATTTAGTTTTATGCTTTTTGTATTTACCCTTATGTGATGAATATGCTGCCATACATTTGTAGTTTCTCAGGTTGTATTTCTTGCCGTACACTTGTGTGTTGTTCGTACCTTTGATATATTGGATACTTGCTTGTTGGATCAGTAGTAGTGACTTTTGACACGTTATAACTAGCTGCGGGCAATTTCCAACCAATGAGAACATATTTGAGCTGGAAAGTTTGCTAGTACCTCATGGTAAATTGGTAATCACTTTAATTGCTGTCAAAGTTGTACTCCATTTCATCTGAATATCAGGTTGATGGAGAATTTAAGTTTGCAACACAATCTTTTGAGAGGGTTTTTTTTTATAAACAATTTATACCAACAAAGGAAATGTAGTGAATTGATTCTGTTGACCTAAAAATGAAAATGAAGTGAAACATAATGAATGAAGTGCAATAGTGAATAGTCCAGCGAGGAGCATAGATAAACTATTGCGGTTTATTTAGAAAACTAAACATGTTGAGTTATATGGTCTGTTCTTTATATTTGAATCAAGTAGTGTTCTTAATTCTAACCTGTTCCCTGAACCAATAGAACACGGAAGAGGTAACATTGTTCCACTTGGTTAACCTTGATTTGAAGTTTGACTGTTTGAGTTAAAGTGCCCATGGAATTTTTTTCTTTTGACTTTTTTTATTGTACATTGAAGTTGTATGGATTGTGTGTTCTCGCAGGCTTGGAACAAATCCAGACCTGGTGGGGGAAACATTAGCCCTGATGGAAGTCTTTCAAGCTTCCAGCTTTTCCTTTGTGGGTTAGCAGCTGGTACTTGTGCTAAAGCTGTCTGTCATCCAATGGATGTCATCAAGAAGAGGTTTCAGGTACAACTCGATAACTTTTTTTAAGTTAATAGGCTTCGTCTTTAATTAACTTCTTGCCATGAGAGACTTGAAAAGCAGAAAATAATTGGCCACCTCCTCTGCACTTTAGGGTCAACCGAATACTGATTTAGGAAAGGTTACTTCCTAGTTGAAAGTTGATCTGCCAAACACGTTCCATTTTAAAGCTAACATTTCTCTTTTAGAAAATAATTGGTTCCACCTCCTCTTACTGGTAGTAGATGCGACATATTATTGAATGCTGCTTAAGTGATCCATCTGTATTTTCTCGTTATTTGAACTGTTCTATACTTATGCAGCTCTCTTGACGTGAGAGCAACACAAACAATAATCCTGTCGGGATGGTTGAGAGTAGATATGGCAAAACTGTTTCGGAATCACCCGGATTTGAATCTGCAGACCCGTACCATCGGACGCAAAATGACCTATGAAAGTACATGTAAATTTATTTGCGCAGAAAATAACCATCTTAACAAACACAATCCTGAAACGCCTGATTAACACCAAACAGTTGAACTAGAAATAACCTGATGCAGAAATGATCTATACGTGAATCCTCTAGACGACAGACACGTGAATGCTCTAGAGGAAGGACCCGGTAAACTGCACACTTGGTTTTCCCATTATTGTTATCAAATGTCTCTTTAGGCTCTGATATCGTTATCCATCCATCCTTCAAATTTTATTTATTGTTTACTGATTTATTCATCAAATTTCCTTGTTCCTACAGTCATTCCTCCTTACTCACCTACCCTTGTATTCTGTTTACCCCTCTTGTCGATCGTCGTACTTCATTAGATTTTGGGTTGTAGAACATATTGGATCAAGAAAATAAAATACAATTGGGGCAGTCTTGAATAATTTAGTTTCAGTAATTGTCAATTCCAGAATATTTGTCTAGGCTATCGGTACAGGCAGCCTGGCTGATTTTAGTTATGCAAAATTGATTTGCGCCTCTTTATCTCCCTTTTTAAGGAATATATTTTTATATTCTTTCTAGGTTGAAGGATTACGGAGAGATACACGCTACGGAGCGAGCGTAGAAGAAGGCGCATACAAGAATATGTACGATGCGTTTGTACGAATCCTTCAAGCAGAGGGATGGGGCGGTCTTTACAAAGGCATTGTACCATCTATTATCAAAGCTGCACCTGCTGGTGCTGTTACGTTTGTGGCTTATGAATTTTCTTCAGATTGGTTGGAGTCTCTTTTGACATGAAAGCCATGTTTTTGCTCTTTTTCTTCATTTTAAATATTAGTCTACCAAGTATTTCAATTTTATCACCTTTATTTTCGATTTCTGTATACATGAAGAACCTAACAAGATGCTGCGGCCTTCTCCGTAGCATCTACGGAGTCCTAATTCTTTATATATAGGCCATTTTTTGTGGGTGATCGGGATAAGTGTACAAAGCATGAGGTTTACAAATGCTGTGTAAGGGTTTTGATTGGCGGTATTTAAATTTTTTCGACAAGTATTAGCTTTGTCTTCATTCTTCAGTTTTATATTTCTCAAAAGAAAAGTCGTTATACCAAGTCGTATCCATATCCTTTAATATTTCTTTCTTTCATTCATATCTACATCAATTTAGTATTTTTTTTGTTCGTTTATATCCAATCCATATCCATTTAATATTTTTTGGTCATCCATTGATATCACTGTTTGCGAGGAAGGAGAAACACGTCGAGGAGCACATACAGGGTGAGTTCTCACAGGCGGTCGCTAGATGACCGACTTGAAGAGATGGCTGCGGATTATCCCGAGAGTTCTCGTAGACAGTCCACTGTAGATTTTCACGAGGTGATTGTACTTTACCTGGGAGTTAATATTCCAACTTCTTGGGCTCCTCAGCTAGGTGGGGCTTGGGTGTTGGCAGTTGGCCCTCAGTTTGGCACTCCCAAAATGCCTATATGTGTTTCGTTCTTTCCGTAATCTCGCCTGGGATGCATTTTTTAGTGTTCACTCTCTTGAGAAGTTGAGAGGCTTCTTCCACATATTGCCACTATAGGAGGCGGGTATTACCCACAACAGATTGGGGTTCCTTATTCCTTGGTCAATCGAGCAAGAACCTTGGGAGTAAATGCGATCAAACTTGGATTTTATACAGAAATACAACACGGTGCGAAATATACCGCGACTGGCAGGGTAGAAACTGGAGCTGCGTGGCTCCAAAATACCCTCGGACCGACCTTCTGTTTCTTTTAGAATTTGCAAGTAAACACTACAAACGGTACTAGTACATTTTCGGTTACTATCCCTTCTAAATTGTAGAATTGTTTTTCAAAATAATGTTCAACAATTAAAAGATATTATTCGGAATTGAATTTAGTCTTTTCGTTGATGGACTATAGCAATAATCTTCTTTCATACGTAGTTTGATTGCACGAGAAAAAAGAAAAACTATCGACAAGATCCAATTTAAAATTAATTTGTATAGACCAGGTTAATATTAGATAGATAATTTTTTTAATTAGATATTATAGATTTAGTCGGAATTTTATATCCCTAAATCCTTAATTTGACACAAAATCAAAAACTAATTTTTCTTTATTTTTATACTAGTATCTCAGAATTGAAAAAAAAAAACAAAGAAAGTTAAAATCATAGAGAGACGAGATTTCATCATAAGATTTGTGCCAGCAGTAAAACTGTACAAGTACAAAAATGAGTGACAAAGTACTATGGAACAACTAAGAATAAAACATAGATTGTTCAGAATATTTCAGGTTCGTCATGATCAGACAATCGGACCATACTCATTCGGATTTCACGGATCCCCTCTTGAAAACCCGATAAAATAAAGAAATCAAACACTGCCAAAAGAGAATTAACCAGTTACTTCTCTCGGGCTTGGGTTCAGGTCTCGGTCCCAGTATTCCCTTGTACATCTCCTTTTGCTTCTGATAGATGGCCTTGTCTTGCTCAGCAAGCAAACGCAACTCCTTGACAATTGCTTTATCATCAGGAGCATACTTACGAGCTTTAAGAAGGTCTTCTCTTGCCGGATTTATTTGGCCGAGTTCTGCTTTTGCTTTTCCTCGTCTATATAATGCTTTAACATTGTTCTCCTCCTCAGCCAGGACCTAATATCAAATCAACCAGTACGCATGAACGTCAGAACTTCGACATATTTTTTCAAACTTTTAAACATTACGACCACTGCCTCAACGAGGCTCCAGTTTGTAGGTGGGTAATGGGGCCAGTAGGCTAGGTACGTTGCGTTACTACCTTGAGTTAAACTACAAAGAGGTGGGTTCCATATGACCCATTGACCCAGACTAAAAATGGATTGCAAAATGCAACTTATGATGCAAGATGAAGCGTAAAATTTTAGGGAGTAATTATGTTTTATTATTCATATTAATATAGTGAAACTTTGGCCCTAATGGAAATCGAAGCTTTTGTCAGACACTATGACTACCCACATGGTGAACCAATCGAATTCTTCATTATACTAATATATACTCTTCTATCATTCTTACTCCTACACCACAACCTTTCTCAACTCATCAATTTTTACCTAAAACACTCGTTTAACCATGAGCAACTCACCTGTCACCTCATAAACTCCTCTCGTAATAGTAAAAAAAAAATTCTAAATCTTGTAGTGTAAAATGCAAAAAAAGGGTCAATTCTCTCTCCTCTGCCACCTCCTCCTCACACAACTCTTCGTGTTATAACCTTATATATGGACCTTTGTAGAAGTTTCAATGTCCAGCAATGTTTGCTTGCTTCTCTCTCACTAATGTTATGAACGTATATGAACAAAGCTAATTTCAATATCAGATAAGAAAATACATACCGTACTGCATTGCATGATGGCATTGTCATATTGCTTGAGCTTTATGAAACATGCGGCCATGTTGAGATGACATGGGTTTTTGACGGCCAAAGCCATATCCCGATACTTTCCGAAAAGCTGGAACATGAAGTCATCTCCCATGTATGCTATAGCCTACAAAATTGGAAGAGATATGAAACACGCAGCCATGTTGAGATGACACGGGTTTTTGACGGCCAAGGTCATATCCCGATACTTTCCGAAAAGCTGGAACATGAAGTCATCTCCCATGTATCCTATAGCCTACAAAATTGGAAGAGATACATAGAGGCTGAGACATGATATGAAGCCATTTTTACTTCGACTCTTCATCTTATCTCCCACATCCATCATCCATGTCCAATATTCAGACGTTGTATGATACTAGATTGCATCATGCCAACCCAAAACTATTTTTCATAAAATAGCCGAGTTTGACAGCGGGATACAAATTGTGTAAGATACTTTGAAATCTGAACCAAGTCTAAATTACACGGATTCTCAAATAAAGTATAGTCTCCCAAGAGAAGGGAAACTAACCATCTCATACTGCTGTATAGCCTCTGCCAATTTGTCTTCCTTGAATAAAGCATTGCCATCCATCCTTCTGCGATCTGCCGTACTGATCCGTTCCTCAACTGTCATTTCACTGCGTGCTTTACCCTACACACGGATTCCCAGATAAAACTATTGTCTCCCAAGAGAAACAATTAAATAACCATCTCTGGAGACGGCAATCTAATTGCTGAAAAACGGAAATAAAAAAGGATTGGAGGAAGAAAGATATGAGCAAGTCACACCTCTCTGGTTTCATCGAAACCAATGAGTTCAACTTCATATACAATATCTGCCTTCGGTGGAACATTTGGAAAAGAGAAGTTTCCTTCTTCCCCATAGCCTAATTCCCAGCCAACATGTAGCAGTGCACGTTCCCCAGATCTCATGCAGGAAACACCAATTGCTAAGCCTTCCATCTGTTTTTTCTCTGGAATTAAACAAGAGTTTCAGCACTCAGCTTTGGTCAGAGGATACACTGCACAAAAAACCATTATAGCACAATTTTGACTCAATAAATAAAAACAAAGGATAGTTTTCACTATCTTCCTTGGAAAGAAAAAAAGAATAATAAATAAATTATGGCTTCATAGGTTTGCATTAACCATTCATTCACTTCTTTATAATATATAAAAGAGATGATAAACCCAATGGGTGCACATAACAGCATAGCTCCATAGCATCGCTTGAAGCTAAGCCCTTGCTTGAGGCACTGGGGTACTACATTACTTAAATGATAGTCTCCTGCAAAGCGCTTTTACAAATAACATATCACGCCCTCATATGCCATGGGTACTCTGACTCTCTCATGTTAACTTGATTGAGTTCCAATAAAACAGAAACTATTGCTTATACTCTACCATCCTATAAGTACTGTTTTGACCTTCTCAACAGCTACATTGTGAGAAAGAGACTAAAACAACATAAAATTGGTACATTACGTAAAAAAAAAATACTTTCGCCAAAAGAAAAGAGAAGGCTTGAACACTTCCAGACGGAAAATACCTTTGCCCAAAATAAGCTCAACTGGACGCTGCTCCTGCCATGTGTCTTCAAACTTGTGTAGTGTGCTCTCAGTCCATGCCTTATAGTGCACTTTCAGAAGAATTAAAAAAATTCACTTCCACAATCAGCGTATGATGCGAGAAAGTACTATTGAATGTGAAAATTCTCTTTTTTACTCGGGCAATGTTCATATAACCTTTAAGTAGCCAAGTTCGACATTCGGACATGGGCATTAAAAGTATCCATCATGGGTGCGTGTCTAAGTGTCGGACTTGTCCATTGCATGAAAATTTCTCACATTTTTGGTCTAAAATGAAGTGCCCAAGTGTCATATCCATGTCGGAGTAGTCCAAGACACAGGCACAAATATGAAGAGTCAGAATAACATAGCACTCGAGGGCTTTATTTTAAGCCCGAAAAAAAGGAATTTCATATAAATTAGCCGAATCTCCCATTTCAGATACTAAATAAATGAGTCTTGGTAACATAGATAACAAGTCTCAAGAACAAAAATAGGCCGTGGGGAATGTTGCTCACCGAAGCATGTTGAATATTTGGAAGGTTTCTCTCCATGACCTTCTTTGATAATTTGCTTGGTTACTTTCTGGGGGAGCACCTCAACATCAGAGTCCACTTTTGGAGGGGCATCGCTATCTTGAATTGGTTCTCCAGTAACATATGAAGCTTCCTCTGTTACAATCTCACTTTCTCCACCTTTACCTACAGAAGATGCTGCTTAGATAGTAAACACCCTACTGAATTCAAATATACATCATGCAGCTTCTTCACACAGAATTAATGAGAAAACAAAACAAGAAACTGAAGCACACCGAACAAAATTTGTGATTTCAAGAACAGTTGTCAAGATAGTGCAACAATTTCCCAAAGGGAAACAGAACTCATGATCTACAGCAAAGATAATAGCAATCAATAACGTTCATATTCAAAATAAGCATTTGAACACTCTACAAGTCAACAATATCCATGAAAATTGTACCCTACAAGTCCAAGTGGTGATGCAAAGCAAAAAAGTCTACACAAGTTATGACCTATTCATCGTGTTTTTCAGCAATCACCAGCCCACCACTACCCATTGTGGGAACAACCCTTGAACCAAACAAGGAGGGACCAGCAGGTAGGTTTTTTCATATAAATATTCTCCAAATGGCGAAATGAAGGATTTAACGATTAAGTAGAAACTAACAACCACCAGAGGAAACTGTCGAAAAGTTTGGTCTGAAAGCATTTAAAAAATTAAACTATCACCCCACACCACCGCTGATTAGACCCGGCAAAATTAATCCGACTCCATAACCCTTAGTCGAGACCTGAAATAGACCAGAATAGAACATCCTGAAAAATGACCCAAACCGAATTAACACGACTCGACGACATCTGACGCAAACTTTCTTGGATACAACATTGACCCAACTCGAAATAGCCTGATCCGAAAATGACGCAAACGACTACACTTTATATCACACTTAATATTATCTACATAAAATAAATGACAAATTATCAAATACCCCTTGTGCAAAACACTATTTTTAATCAATTTTTTGCCTAAATAGCTCTTTTAACTGCTGACCCACCTAAATGATGAGCTGAACCAAAGTGAAATGCCCGAACGGACCCGAGAACAGCACCCGATAAAGAGCACTCAAAAAACACGGAACAACCCAACCTGACCTGAAATGACCGGACCCAAACACAACCCGAGCGACCCATTAAAATTACTTCACTTAAGACTAAAAGCAAATTTGTTGACAATCAAACTTTCTAACTCTTAAAAGGGTGTGTTACTCACCAAGCAAATGACTTTGATTTTCTTGAGCATCCTCCATATTCAAGAAACAAGCAGATATCTACGACACTACCTGTATAACAAACAAAGGTTAATTAAATTCGGTTAGATGTCCAATTCAATATGCAATTTCTTCCCTTTGATCAACCTATGAACTTGAAGTTCAGGAGAGAGACGGAAGGATGTGCATAAGTAGTACTGCATAACTGAAAGTACAAATTATAAATCATTGATTTGAAACTAGTGAAGACCCAGAAAGCTAAGGAAGCATTTGGAAAGTAGAATTTTATTTCAAATCATTGATTTGGAATTTACAAATTGAAATACAGATTACAAATCCAAATTCTTTGTTTGGAAAAACAATAAATTTTGGACTTCTACATTTAAAATAAAATAAGGAATTTGGAAATCTACAAACGTATCATGTCGTAAGAAGTTAAGACATTATCCACAAAATATATTGTAAGTACGCAAGAACAAAAATTGAATCGTAGCACATAAGCTACAAAAGGATTAAAATGTACCATTATTAACATTTCAGCAACTAAATTGAATCGTATTAATCTAACAAACTGCTAGGTAGATGGCTGTTTTCTGTGTGGAATCTCAATGGCAGCATGCTGAGTGCTGAGAATTAAGATACGACACAGACGTAGATGGCTGTTTTCTCTGTAGTCGAACCTCAATGCAGAAATCACCCAAGAGACCCAGATTATGTCCACATATTGGAACTGGTAACATTTCAGCAGGCCACTACAACTTTATGTCTAAAACAAATTTAAAAAATCGATATATGGTCTTGACAACTGTGCTGAATTAAAATATCTTAAGCTAATCCATTTCGTTAACTCGTCGCATAATACATACACACTTAAGACTCCTACAACAGCTTTACCCTAATTGGAACTGGTCACATTTCACCAGTCGACTCCAATTTTATTTACAATCGATTTAAACAATCGAAGTATCGTGACGAAAACCGTAGTATAAAACAATTTGACAGCTGAAAGCAAATTATCTGAAGCTAATCCATTTTGTTAAGTCAATGCATAATTACACAATTAACATTCCAACAATCACTTTATCATTCCCCTCAATCACATGATCAAATCAAGCATGATAACAAATTAGTTGCAGAATTTAATTTGATATATTAAATACAGATCTGCATTGAACAATCAATCAGTGGGTTGGTAAAACCCTAGATAATAATCAGCAATATCAATTGAAATCTGGAAAAAAATCTCAAGTATGGTTGTTGAAAAATGTTAAGGAATAACCTGTGGGTGGAGCGGAGCGGGGCGGGTCGGGAAGTGGTCGAGTGGTGGGTGCGCAGATCGAGCGTCGAGTGGTGATCTTGGAGTGGACTGGTGTGAGTAGGTGTCCAAGTGTATTCAAATGATGCTGGCAACTGAGGGAACGGTAATGTTAGGAATTACTCCGTAGGAATTTAGGATTGGTCTTTGGAGGCTTTTTATCCTTTTGTTTGGTAAACTAGAGTGGGTAACCCGGAAAAAAACAAAATTTCTCGTGAAATGGTCATTTTAAGGACAAAATGTAATTACTTTAAAGGCAAACTATAGCTTAAAAATTTGTTCTTGTCAATTTTTATCTAAAAATGATTACATTTTCGTCTTAAATGGATCACATTTTACCTCTATTCAGCTTGTGACGAAATGTTACCCGTCTTTAACAAGACTTATTGCGAAAATAAAACTAACTAATTAGTAACTATTCGAGGAGTCACGACTCCAAGAATGTCTTCACAAAGGATCGACGGATCGTACGTAATTTTAGTGAAGAGCCTCCGAGATATAAACATCACTGGAGGTGTGAACTCCGAGATTTGCTAACAAGTCGCTGATATGTTCCAGACTTCCAGTTTTGTGTTGGTTATCCCCTTTCCTTCATCCATTTTGGGCCTAAATTATGCATCTCGAGGTTGTTTTGCATGCCTTTTCACCTTTAGTTGACTTTTACTTCTCTTGACTTTGTACTATAGGATTTTTGGCCAATTAAGGAAGCACAAAATCTCATTGAAGACACACCATATCCGTCACAAATGAAGACGGATACCATTTTCT
>JAYMSF010000543.1:0-15288 GCA_036897335.1 Silene vulgaris | reverse complement strand
TGTGTTATCGTTTAATTGCCATCGTCGGTCTTTTGGGGTCGGTTAGTGTGAATAATCATATGGAAATGTCAATATTAATTAGGTCGAATTAATCGAAAAGCAGAGAGTATAAACTAAACATTAGTAAAACAAAGCAGAATATGACTAGAAAACACATTATAATTAAATAAGACAAAATAAAGTAAACTTTATCTTGCAAATGGATTGTTTCCTTCGATCTCTTACCTTTAAATCCGTATTTTCTTCAATCCGAAGTACACCCATATCGTTTTCATTTACATAATCCATTTTGAAGGTCTTTTGAGTCTTTCCGTCTCAACTTAGTCTGGGTGGTGGGGGTACAATACCCTTGAACATTACTGGTGCAATAGGGTATGAGGATACCACTGTTAGCTACTAACAAAAGCTAGATGAAGTTTCATCTATTTATAAATTTTGATCACATAAATTATGTGGAAAAGTGATTGTTTATTTCCATGCATCATTACAGGAATGGACATTGCTGCTGGTCCTGTATGGATAGAGTACATCAGCCTTTTGAAGTCCTTACCTGTATGTCATGCACTCATGATTATCTTAGCAAACATCCATTTTTCTCCTAATTTTATAATTTATCATTGATTTGTGCTCTGTACCGTGATTTGATAGGTGCATTCAGCACAGGAAGAAACTCAACGAATGAGTACAGTCCGGAAAACATACCAAAAAGCTATTGTTACTCCTACTCACCATGTGGAACAACTTTGGAAGGACTATGAGAATTTTGAAAATTCTGTTAGCCGTGTGCTGGTAAACTTCTGGCCCTATCATTTACTTCGCCCCCAGCTCCTGTGTTTCATCACAACTCAAGAATCTTGCATCCTTAGAATCACAAGTTACTGGTGCCAAAGAGAATTATTTCACAACCATTAGTAACAAGTTAATAGGTGTTTCAGTCATAAGTGGATCATACGGCATGCATCTGGATCTCTCTAGAGTCTAGACTATGCTTGCTTTCCTACTTCATGTTATCAACATCCTTCAACTTCTTGATCTTTAGGAATTCCCTTGCGGTGCGAGTACTATATGTTTGAAGTCCACCACCCTCTCTCCTTTTGCATGTATTGAACTCCTAATGCGAGTGCATATTCTTGCTAATAATGCTTATAGCCATGACAGAGAATTTGACCAATTAGGGTTGGTGGTTCTATATGAATTGAAAGGTGAACACATTGCATATTTAGCTCCTGCTATCAAATTTATGCGAAGAACAATTAAGGAAAATTTACCTCTAAATAGATTTTGGAGTTATGGTGGGATGAGATTGAATGTTCATCATTACCATTAGTGCAGTGTGTCTAGAGAGGCTTTGCTCAACAAAGAGTCCAATGTACACAATTCATATCCTGTTTGGCAAGCTCTAAATGTTGCAATTTTTCAACAAAAAAATAATCAAGGTTATTAATTCAATTAATTGGTGAGAAATCATGACCAAATCCAACCTGCTATCATCATATTATCGATCATCAACAATACAATTTTATAATTCCCCCAGCTACTCTATTGTGGGTAATTTACCCCAAAATCCCCTTAGATAAAAGTTATTAACAATGGTTCAACATCTACTTGATAAGCCGAACTTATCAACAACCAAGTTCAACACAAACAAAATTCAATTGACAAGAAGATAAGAACTAGGAATTTCAATAGAGATGAGTGACACTAATCAAACAATTAGTACCTAAATACAAGTTAATCCTTTTCTTAAGGAACAAGTTAAGATGATTCAACATACATAATTCATCCACCAGTTGTTACTAAGGTAGAACTTACCAAACAATCAAATTCAACAAAGACTACTAAAAATATGACTAATTAAACTCACAAATTGGCCAAATATGTAAGATAACATTAATCAAAGCAATTAACCAAAAGGATTAGCAACAAAAGGGTAAATAAAGAGAGATTAGATGCCTCACAATAAGAAAGATGATAACTTTATGGATTAGATCAAGAAATGAACTTAGTTCTTCATTGTCATTAGCACAAAACCCTAGAAAGATTTTTGCTCCCAACAAATTACAACTTTGAATGTTTAAAAACCTAATACAATCTTCTATTTATACTCTGGGTCTAAATTGAGGCAATAGACCTCGACATAAGAGATGACGGCTGAACAAAATAACTGGGCAACGTAAAAGCGCACAATGCGTAGGCAATTCGCGGGGTGCACTCTTGGTGCACGACGCATCAGGCCTGTCCCGAGCTCTTCAAATCTCCTTCTTCAAGTCTTCAAGCTTTTCTTTTTGTTTTATCCTTGTTGACTTATTGCTTGACTATGTCAATTGGAATGCGCCTCCATCTCCACTCTCGAAACACGTGTTCAAGCTCGTTATTAATGATGTAGGAAGATTGGCATTGGTAATTTCCGTTTCCAAAACCGCTTCCATAACCCACTTTATTATTCACCTAAAAGCTACTAATAAGCCACTACGTTTCATGCCTCCTCAACTGTATCTAGTTAACCCTTACCAGAAATGGTGCTACCATAAGCTGCTTCAAAAAGAAGCATAGAGAATTTTAAGACATTGTGAGAAAAGTGACTTGATATTCATGACCCGCTACCTCACATATTTTTTTAGGAAAAATTGACGGGAATAATCCCACCTTTGAGACGTCTTCCATAAACAATCCCACCTTTCATTAATTCTAAAACAGTCCCACCTTTTCATCTAATCTTCTTTAAACAATCCCCAAATAAAACTAACTTGTGATAGTAGGTATGTATAGGTAAAATAACTTGCAAAACCAATTTTCTTTTAATTCTTTTTAGTTTTTATTGTATTACCTACCATTTTCTCCCTCCTTTAAATCTTCTTTATGGAATCCCCATAATTATCTTCGAACTCCATGGTTTTCCCCTAATTATCGCCAAAGCTTGCAATCCAAAAACACTTTCATCATCGTGAATGTCACTACCCTTGCCTATGCCATAGTCACCAATCAAGCAACTCGTGTTCAACCAAGACGTATAACACACTAAATTAAGTCCGATTTGATCTTCTATTCCGACAACCTTAGTCTTAACACTCGTTAAAACAAATTTTTGATTCTTTGAATTCAATCGTTTGCTTTATTTCTACTAACCCTTCACAGCAACAATCAATTCACCTTTACCAACATCATCATCTACTCGATCGTGAGGACCATGAATTTGTTTGTCAATTCGTGAGATGAGCAGCTTATCTCACAAATAACGGGTTTACGTCAGCGGAATAGGTGGCGCTGAATGTAAAAAACCATGATGACAAAGCCGACAACACGGTTTACATCCTTGACGACGGGGTAGGGGCCTTAACACCCGCAAAAAAACGGTGGAAAAAGATGTTGCAGTGGAGTCAGGTGAGAGAGTTGCCGAGGTTCGAGGTGGGTAATTTTTGTCCGAGGTGATGATGATGGATTGATTGACTGGTGAATGCAATTTACTTATTCTGTAGTAAATTAGGTGGGATAAGGGCCTTTAGTAACCTTTTCAATAGGTAACTGGTTTTTGGGTGTATTTAAAGAAGATGAGGTTAAAAGGTTGAATTATTTTGGGATTATTCAAAGGTGAGATTATTGGTGGAAGATGATTAAAAGGTGGGATTATTCCCGTCAATTTTTCCAATTTTTTATTGGTTTAGTTTCAGGCTGTCATTTGATGTCAGATAAACGTGATTTTTTTTTTCGTGACATGAGCTTTAACCAGACCTTAAAAAATCCATTTTTTTTTTATACCAGAATATTTTTCTAATATATAGCCTTTTCTGGTGTGTTACTCTATCCCTATTTGTTTTCCTCTGCTGATGTGCAATGTTATGTCAATTGTTTTGCAGGCTAAAGGACTAGTATCTGAGTATCAACCTAAATTTAATAGTGCGAGGGCTGTATATAGAGTGAGAAAGAAGTATTTTGATGAAATTGATTGGAACCTGCTTGCCATTCCTCCAGCTGGTTCTTGCAAGGCAATGTTCGTTTTGCATGTTATCTTTTGTAAGCCTGTATAGATTTTAAATGCATGCTTTCTTGTTGTGATGCATTTATATACCCTACTGATTCATGCTTAATTTTACAAAATATTTCTAAGAAAATCTTTCAATATTCCATCATACTCATTTGTCTGATGGTGAATGATGAAATTTCTTTTTTATTCCAGCCTGGATTCCAATTAAAACTTATCTAGTATCAATTTTTTATGTGCATTTATGTGGAATTCTGAGGAAGTTTGGCAGGATAATAATGTATCCTGTGGGCAAGAACCTCTTCAGAAAGGCCAATTATTATACTTTGTTGGGTAAACAATTTGAGGAGGCTGATAGTGAGACATTTTCATGTGTCTGGCTCACACCAGTCCTCCATGGAAGCTGCTTGTTAGAAGAACAGTAGTAGTTGGGCCTTGTTTCACTGTGCTTGAAATCTGAAAGTCGATATATCTAAAGGGAACAAGATTGGGCAGATGTTGTAGAACTTAAGTTTATGGTAAATGCATTTATGAACTATGTACTTGTTAGGCTTTCGTGATTGAACTTACTTCTTAATATATACTCCTTGTCAAGGTTGTCAGGATCGGGATTCTACTTTGGATCGAAGATGGAGTGGTAGGATCAAATCGCAGGATCGAGTAGAGGATCGTAAGATCATACAAATAGCTTAGATAGACAAGTTTATGTAAAAAATTTGGCATAATTTGTGAATTGTAATGTTAAAAATCTATTTAATAAAATGAGAGTCTTAATAATCATATCAATATTTTACGTATACTTTTATTTTAGAGTGTTAAGTATAGAAGTAGAACTAGCTCACAAAATTGGAACACAAATAAGCCTTTTACCATCTTGAACGATCCTACCATCGATCCTGCCCACGATCCTACCCAATCCTGAACGATCCTGAATGATCCTACACCGATCATACCACCAAAACGATCCTACAGTGCTTTGGATCGTTTTCCACTTATTGGATCGCGTACGATCCTACGATCCGGATTAAGATTTTAACAACAATGCTCCTTGTCATCTTAATGAACCCTATCTGATTTCACCAACCTCATCTTGTTTTCTGTGGTATATTAAACTGATCATTCTTCTAGTACAAAAACTTGGAAGAGACTGTTGTATGCATTCATACAACCGTGTCCCACAAGAATAGGTATATTTCTGCCCGATTGTTTGAGAAATGCATCATTGCTAACACATTATGTTGGGGAGGGGAGGGCAATTTTAGAACCCCTATCCAAACAAGCTGCAAGTTAGGATAATTCATGGAAAATTTCCACTTAAGTGCCCTTACATTTGGCTTTATTTCACTTTAGTGCTTCAAGGTTTGGATAATTCCAATTTGGTGTGCTACGGTTTGGGTTATTTTCCACTTTAATGACCGGACACTAAAGTTGAATAAGGCCAAATCATAGGGCACCAAAGTGGAAATATTCCATAATTCATTGATTCTCTTGGTTAAGAATTTGACATGTCTATGGTTATTTACAGGAAGAGCAACAATGGATGGCATGGAAAAGGCTTTTAGCGTTTGAAAAGTAAGCACATTATTGCGAGCCTTTTGGATATCTTGCTTTTATTTTTGCCTTTTGTGTTACAATTCCTACTTGTTGCTTCAAATATTGCTCATCTTTATAAATGATCATTATTCTCTGCGTGCCGAACATCTTCAGCATTTTTATACTAATGCCAAAGTTTCAATTAACTTTCTGTAAATCCTGGGGGATATGTTATGTTCCTTCTCTCAACTATTTTAGAAATGCTAGGGTGTTTTGAGGCTAAACTTCTCAGTTGTAACATGTAAGCCCTCCATTATGATATTGACAATTACCAATGTTTTGAAGAGCACTCTACAACACGGTTATGTTTATTTACTTTTACTGTATGGTGAATGAATTTGTTATTCGTATCCTTAATATATGTTTCGCAGGGGAAATCCGCAGAGAATTGACAGCGCATCTTCAAATAAACGTATTGTCTTCACCTACGAGCAGGTAAGAAAACTGCAAATGTTTTTCATGCAGTCTTTTTTCATGTGATTTTGTTTCTTCCGTTTCATCATTTTTTACTATGCATTCTGCTGTTCTGATCTTATCATTTTCCAAATAAGATACAGATTCATAACCACCAATGTTGCACTCAGTTTTCTTAAGTTCGTTAAAACGCTATTAGTGTTTCTTATTCATGTATGTTCTTTATCAAGGAATTCATTGTAAACTTAGAGAAGGGAAATGAAGTTAGAGGCATGCCTCCGAGGCTTACATATTTAGTATAATGATTCAGTTAACTACGAATGTAAACAGAATGGTGACATTCTTTATTAGAACTTGCAATTTGCATCCGATAGCACCTAAGCAGGAGGGTCATAGCTTCCCATATTATAGTCTTTTGCAGTGATGCTCTCTCCTAGATGCCTGTGTTAGTCTGCTTAAAAGCTCTTACTGTTGCTGCTTCTAGGATTTTGTTTTGGTGGCTGACTGTCCCTTTATTCTTTCATTGCTTGACCTTGTGTTTTTTTTTTTGGGTTATTTGTCAGTGCCTGATGTATTTGTATCATTATCCTGATATATGGTACGATTATGCAACATGGCACGCAAAATGTGGTTCTATAGATGCCGCTGTCAAAGTTTATCAGAGAGCCCTGAAAGCTCTTCCAGGTACTTATCATGCTTTTTCCGTGCTAGTGTTGTAAATGTGTAGCATCTGAAGGTGTTAGGTGGTTCACCAGCCTATTTCATTTGCTTATTTCTGGTATGGATGTGGTTCAGTGCTATTTGTTGCGATTTGCCTCTTCAGTCTCATTTTCTTTGTAAAAGCAGATTCTGAGTTGTTGAAATACGCTTACGGTGAACTGGAGGAGTCACGTGGAGCATTACAGGTTTTGATCTTTCTTGCTGTGGAACTCCATCATATTCTTTTTGTACTTATTCCTATGTATCATTTGTCTTAGGATTGCTTTCGGGTTTTACCCTTTATCTTGGTCATGAGATATTGTGCCTTGTTGCAGCCTGCAAAGAAGATCTACGAGAGCCTTTTGGGAGATGGTGTTAATGCTACAGCCCTATCACATATACAAGTAAGAAAAAGAAATCGAGAGTCTGCCTTCAATTGGCCGCTCTTTTAGAAGCAGTGTGTTTAGGGTTTGAGAGTGCTTCAGTTATTTGCTGATCTTGAATTTTAGCTATATTGTGGTATTGATAAAGTAGAGTAAGTATTCTAATGATATACTGGGTTTGTTATGAAGTGCAAGTCATTTTGGCCCCATTTCCTCGAGGAAAACTATGGATTAAAAAGCACCTACCTGGCCTTTTGCTTTATAATATACATCCTGTCGTACCATCTTCCTTTTGGAGTTATACATTTTAACACTTAGGTGGCAATCTATGCTATGATATGTGGTCCATGCATGTACATTCCCTTGGCTTCTATATTGGTCTTGTTGAAAAGACCATCCCTAATTCCTTACTCAGCTTGAGACGTGTTTGGGAACTCTGCACTTGTCGATAAAGTTTTAACATTATAACTTGTAAGCTCTGTGAAAGGCAAACATGGATTTGAAATGATTAATATATAGAGCTATAAAAGAGGATTTCCTCGTGATTTTATCATGGTAAATAATTGAGAATCCTGGCAGCACAGTAACACCCGCTAGACTCTGCGTCCATACATTTATGTCACTGGCAATCCATAGAATGAAGTCACGGACGCGATAAACTTAATAATCTGAAACAAATCGATGAGATATTTATCATTCATGTTGTGGACTTGTGGTATGGAGACCACAATCTGTAGTTGATATTCCATTTGCATATGGGATTACTTATACCGTACATTTTAAACTTTCTGTCTTTTGGTAGATAAGACATGTCACTAACCACTAATATTTTTCTTGTGGTGTTTGTTGCTTTAGTTTATTAGATTTCTTCGAAGAACAGAAGGTGTTGAAGCAGCACGCAAATACTTTCTGGATGTCCGGAAGTCGCCGAATTGCACTTACCATGTCTATGTTGCATATGCGATGATGGCTTTTTGCCTTGACAAAGATTCTAAGGTAGTGAAAATCTTCTCTTTCATGAACTTTTAGTTCTGGTCTCTGATATGATGTGAAGAGTTGGATTTCTTCCTATTCTACAGCTATACTCCGTATATGGAGAAATGGACCTTCTCACCTGGTTTATTCATACTCCCTAAGAACATGTCAGGATAAGCATTGAATGTATTCAACAACAATAATATCAGCATAACCAAATGCCTCAAAGGCTCATGTATTTGGTGGATAAGACTTAAGGAGAGGGAGGGAGTTGGATGTACACTATCACTGCATCACTTTTCTCATGAAATATTGCTGGCTAGTATTTTGGTATTGTGTCCAGAACAATAGATACAACATTATGCTAGTGGCTCAAAAGGGGCTAGGATGTTTACAACATTAGCTACGTTACTCATATTCTTTGGTTCTGAATTATGATTTATGATGATATAAAGCAAAATAACTCACTAAACTGGCTACATTTCTGGTTATTGTGAACTATCAGTCATTCGATGCATTTGCATTTCTCGATTATGGGTAATTTGGAAAGAGAGGATAATTAATTTGGAATAAAATTTGGAAATTACAATTTGGAGAAAAGTGGACAATAAACATAGAATAGAGGGAGTATGTCCTTGGCTCCATTGGGAATGGAACATGACCTTACCCAATATTTGTTAATTTTTGCCTGTGCCTTATCTTGGTATTGCGGTATATTCATGCAGATTGCACACAATATATTTGAGGCAGGATTGAAACGATTTATGCATGAGCCAGGCTATATTCTTGAGTGAGTGCATATTCTGGCTTAATAATTGCTATATGAATGCATTATTGGAATATTATTTTGAGGTCATCACTCATCAGATGATCCCCGTTGTGGAAATATCCTCTTCTTGCAAGAGTTTGCATTCGAAACCCTCTCTAATTTCCTTCCACATCTTTCATATGTAGACAGTATTTTTTTTAATTAGCCTGAAAATAGATTTATCCATTTTCCTTTAATTCTGACCTACCATCAAAACAAGGGAGACTATATCCCTTCTATCCTCGCTCGATTCCCGCCCTACAAAGAGAACAGCCGAAAGCGCGGTTGGATGGTCAGAGATCGCGTTCTCGAATGAACATCTGTCTAAACTAAATATAAAACCTTGGTCTTCCTAAACCACCAATCTATATGAGCACCTAGTCACACCGAGCTTTTCCCTCCTCTCCCTTTCCCTGAAATCCCTCCATCCAAACAAAGCATTAGGCAACAATTATGATTTATTTTTTGTAGGTCCTAACAATATGTTGCAGGTATGCAGATTTTTTATCACGGTTGAATGATGATAGAAACATCAGAGCTTTGTTTGAACGTGCTCTGAACTCTCTTCCACCTGAGGAATCTGTCGAGGTAAGCATTCACCTATTTCTGTAGTCATGTCTTTACACTATTGTAAAGTCGCCTCTCAAAAGAGCCCATATCGTAGCTCCAGTGAGAAGCAAAGTATGCACTTTATCCTGAATGCTGACAGACCTCTTTCACCACCATCCAAATGACGTTATATACACCGATCTCATCAAGAGCATCCTTGTTTATCCTAATGACATTGTATATGCAGATGGTGCACAATATATTTCTATTGTCTTGAATAAGATGTCTAGAGCTTTTCTGGGTTTTCTTTGTGGGAATTTTTAGTGTCTAGAGAATACATAGCTAATAAGATTTTTGCTAAGGTCTGGAACTCTTGACTATTATTGGCTGTACAACAGTTAAAACCATAAACATAAACAGTGTTGAAGATTGCTCTGTGTACAAATTTGACCTATTACGTGCTTTCGGATTTTCTCCAGAGTGCAATAATTTTTTTTTTTTGAGTTTTTCTACATGGTAACTCTGTTTTTTCAAATTCCACACGGTAACTCTACTTTTTAAAAGACACATGCTAACCCTATACTTTATCAGCACTTATTAACGTGACCCTTAACTTTTGTTCAGTCAGTTTTTTCCGTTAAGTAGGCGACATGGCTAATTGCATCTTGGGATTTTCCACTGTAACCCTATGTTTTTTTTAAACCCTACAGGGTAACCCTATTTTTTTTACCAGATAACATACTCATTTTTCCTACGTTTAAAACTTACTCATTCAATCCCTCAATTAATCATTCCACCTTTTTCATTCGATTACTTCAGAAAAAAGAATGTCAATTCTCGGTATCATCATATATTTTGAGATCTCAATACTGTAATTCTCCAAAAATCAATTCAGAATTTAACAAATGAATTCACTATTATGTCCAATGTTTTCCAAATGAGTCCTCACTCCTCGGTTTGTATCCAACTCTACTATGCCAAATTTTCGAATAGTTGTAATGAGCCATTGTTTAGTTGTCTATAATATTTTCAACATTTGGAGTTTTTAATGGGGCTTTGAAAACCAATTTTTTTTTTTTTAATTGGGTGAAGTCTAAGGATCAAGTTTGGACTTGACTATTACAATACTTGGCACGCGGACTTTTAATTTGGATTTAAAAATTATTGTTGGGAATATTTCGATATCGGAAAAAGTTCTTACTAGATTTTTTTCTTTTAAAATTCGGCTAATTGAAGGTTGATTAGGGTGGGTTTGACATTTTTGGGTGTAATCGAGTGAAAATGTGCGAAAAAATGATTAATGAAGGATGTAAGTTTGTAAGGATTCATGTTTTATATAAAAAAAAATAAGATTACCTTGTGGAATTCTAAAAACATAAAGCTACCTAATGGAAAATCCTAAAATGCAATTAGTCATGTCACCTACTTAACGTACAAAATTGACGGAACAAAAGTTAAGGGTCATGTTAATAAGTATTGATTAAGTATAGGGTTACCATGTGTGCTGTTTAAAAAGTAAGGTTACCGTGTAGAATTTTGAAAAACATAGGGTTACCATATAGAAAAACCTTTTTTTTTTTTTAAAAACATCTTGTTACTTGTGCCAACAGTTACTAAAAGTACTCCCCTTTTCAAATTGTATGGAATTGTTGAACAAATTGATAAATTTGCAATACACACAAATCTAGAGTTAAATTAATGATTTTGTTATCTGTGCTATCAACCGTCCATGAACTATAGTAAAACTCAAGGTCGGTGCCCATGCTGTCTGATTTAACGAAACTGTTCTAGAACTCACGCCTGAAAGAGTTGTAAGTATATTTGAGCAGAAAGCATGGCGGTGTGGTTAACGTTCTCCTGATGCGAGTGTGTTTTACATATGTTGACTTTCCCTACTTTATTCTATTTTGTATTCTGTTTTGTTTCGCCCCTTTTGATCTCAGTGCTTTGGAAAATGGTTATTGACGTCTTTCTTCCACAGGTCTGGAAACGATTTGCACAATTTGAGCAAACATATGGAGACCTATCGAGCATGCTTAAGGTAGCAATCATTTCTCATTGTTCACTGTAATTCTTATTTCAGATGGCTCTCATTTCCAACTTCATCTAGGCATGCCAGATGCTTGTCTCAGCAAAGTGATTGCCTGCTTGTAATTGCATTTGGCTACAACTATGTCACTTTGACGCTTTACTTTGGTAGCTTGTTTGACATAACACTTCAATATTTCATTATAGACCAATAAACATGAAACCTTACACAAAATTTATGTGCCCAACGCTCTGACACTGTCGCGTTTGACTGTTGTACCTGAGTCGGAGTAAAATAAGTCCACAACACTTGAAAATTGAAGTCGCCAATGGTAGCTTTCCTGATCCTTATAATCAAGTCAACCCAAGGCTTCTGGTTTCCTGTCCGTTCTAGAAGCTGGGGGTCTCGTGGTGTCCTAAATGCAGATCTTCGACATGATAGTGGTGCTTTCAGTGTAACTGATGACGTGCCATGATATGGTGACAGGTTGAACAAAGAAGGAAAGAAGCTCTTTCCAGGACCGGTGATGAAGTTGAAGTACAGGAGAGTTCTCTGCAGGAAGTAATTTCGCGATACAGTTTCATGGATCTTTGGCCATGTTCATCGAGTGATCTGGATCATTTAGCACGGCAAACGGTTTGTTTTGCTTCACCTTTCTCTGAGATGAGCCAAAGAACTTCATAATTAGCTAACCCTTTCTACTTTCTACAGTAGTTAAGGTCACATGATTTTCCACTAGGGCATATTCTCTTTCCTTTCCTGGTAGATTTGTGCTTCACATTCTTTGACGTTTGAGCACATACTTTTACTAGTTAAGCCGGCGTTCTGTGGCGTGATTTGTCATGTAACACAGTTGGTGCAATGAATGCAATTGGTGGACTTTTACGGTTAAGGTTTTCTTTTCACACATCAACATTACCCCAGTGTCGCAAGGACTCTCACAAATTGTGGGGTAAGGGGGGCAGATGTACGCAGCCTTACCATGTGTTAGCAATCCAAACAGTCTGTTTCCAAATGACCCAAAACTAAAATTGCGTCTAGAACTGCATCAAATAACTGCTACTTCACAATGACTAGCCAGTTTAGTGAGCCCATTTTGCTTTATTTCCATCAAATCAAGAACCAAAAAATAATGCGTCTCTGGCTCCTGTTTTTTTTTTTTTTTTCTCTCATAAACTGTGCTATATTGGACTCTGAAGTTAGTCACATACTAGAAGGATCGGTTGTCTAGCTGTTCTGTAGAGTTCTTGGAGGAATATCTTATTACCATCCCCTGGAAATAAATTTTCTGAGATTTCAATGTCTTTAACCTCATTTTGCCAGTGGAATGATATTTATGCATGCGGTTCGAATCATGAAGAATCTTGCTGAATATTTGTAATACTTTCTGCCTGGTACTGTTGAGAAAACAAATGTACAGTGTCTATTTGATACTGGTATTTTTTAGCTTCGGAAAATCTTGGCTATTTTTATGTCTCAACTCTGGATCTACTTATAGATTAAGGTGGGACCTTGGTGGATTAGAAGTTCATTTTAGGAGTCTAAGCATGACACGGGAGAACGCCATTATGGGATTTGGCATTGCACTATACACTGTTTAAAGGTGTCAGAATTTACGACACTTTTGTTTAAACATGTGTAATTGTTCCTCCTGTAACTTAGTTAGATTTTCAATCTTTGGGCCGAGTTTGAGTTGAAGGCAAACAGCTACAAAACTGATGATCTATCTCATGTCCTCATGCCTCATGCTGATAATATCTGGATTCTTTCAGCAATCAGGAACAGCTAAGGTGCTGTGCTTAATTATTCAGTACTCCGAAGGAGTTGATGAATGGTCGTGGTTAGGAATTTCTAATTGGTCAGTTAAATGTAAATTTAGTTTCTTAGAATAGTGCAGTTGTTAAGCGACTGGCTGCCGATTGGTGTGGATTTGATGTTTGTGTTATCTTCTCCCTGGCCTGCATCGGCAAGAAGTAACAGCAGAAAGCCAGAAAGGTGAAAGTAGGAATGTAGGAATTAAAGGCAAAAGGAAGGAGGTTTAATGATGCAATTGATCAATATTTTAGTTAGAACGATGTTAGGGAAGGAGATGGGCGAATGTATGTAGTAGCAGAAGATAGTTCTGTGAAGCTAGATTTTGGATTTATGTTTAGCTGGGATTTTTCAATTATGTATTTTGGATTATGTCTAGCTCGGGTTTTTCGGGTAGGACCAACTTTTGTCAGCTATAGATATTGTGTAACGTAATGGGTCGCGGGCAATTCCTCTGTTTGCAGAATGTGTTAAATGTTCACATTGAGTTGATTTTTCATGTTTGCAGTTTATATTCTCTCTTTTCAGAACTTGCAAATACATATGTTTCCATATACTTTTCTCAAAAAATAGTTGTTGGTATAGGTTAAGTCGTGTTAGTATCAAGTTAATTAATTTCGTTTTGAAATATTGGTTTACACCGCCAACATCATTGCTTTTATTAATGCTCCCATTATATACATAACCATATTCCAGACCGTTGTTACAATTATGCATTCTAGTTTATGCTAGTTTATCATCTTATGCTGTGAGGATGCCTGATGATTCTTGTGTTCTAATGCACTTATTCCTTGACCCTTCAGTGGCTAGCTAAGAACATGAATAAAAAGTCGGAGAAATCTAGCATACCAAATGGAGTTGGTACCATAGGTATTGCGCCTGTCGACTATATTAGCTTTGTTATATTATATTATGTTATATTTGTTAGATCTTTAGGAACTTTTTAAACTTCAGTGGTTGCTTTTCTTTAGGTGAAGAGAAGGGTACTTCAGGATTGACCATAGTGTCTGATCAATCTTCCAAAGTAGTCTATCCAGATGTTACGCAGATGGTGATGTATGAGCCCGGGCAGAAATTAGGTACTGGATCAAACTCTGATTTGAATTACACGTGCTTATAATGCTACTTTGTTCATACTATCTGACTAGCATGCATAACTGCTCATGAAGGCTATATGTTATGTTTAAAAATACTGGACACGTTTGGGCTCTGACCTATGAAATATGTATTTTAAGCTCCTTTTTGTCACTGGTTGTACTGTTTTAGATAAAATATTACTCGCCAATAACTATTAGGTATATGATGCAAGGCGTGATTAAATCTGTTAATAGATAAACAGAGCTACCATATAATAAGCTCTCGTGGATTAAGTGTAATAGTCTGTTGTCTGATGCCCACCTAGGATAGTATTGTAATATTGATGGAGTGACTGACAGACTGCTTTTACTAAACTGGCAAGCCCAATTGTTACTTGTTAGTCGTCTTCATAGCTCTGGGACTAGTGTGCTTTGATAATGGACTTGGATGAAATTATTTAAAGTTGTTTAGGTTTGTGTTTCTCTCGAAGTTAGATCAGAGTATGTACTCAAAAGAACTTCTTAAATCTATCGCTTTTATCTGATTGTCAAATAACAAGGCATGAAATCCTTTCTCTTTCATAGGATTTCAATATGAGGATTGTATTAGTCATATTTCGTATATTATCTTAGTGAACTTTTTTCTTTTTAGTTTGTTTAATTGAATTTTACAAAAAAGACCTTTCTTATAGCATAATAATACTTGGTTTCACTTATAAGGTATCCCGTAACATTAATTTTTTACTTCCGATTTTTCAAAACATCATTTTACTTTTTATCCTTGATTTAAAGTCTAAGCTTTTGTAAAAGAAATCTGAGCTTTGCTTTTCATTCCTCTTTCTATGTTTTTGCAATTTGAGGGGTGCGATCACCCGGGATGGTTCTAAAAGATGATTCATGTCAGCCGACCCCAAATCATTTTGGGATTAAGGCTCTGATGATGATGATGATGATGTTTTTATAATTGAATT